>AWOL01S0017103.1:0-13685 GCA_000715115.1 Nicotiana otophora
CTACGCAAGAGTACAAGAATTTCATCATAACTCCTAAACCACTAATAGGGTACACACTTCATCATATAGAAACCTTTCACTTAACTCATTTCAGGAGAACCATTGCAACACGCGACTGAATTCCCATCACCACTGAAAATACCAACCTCAAGTAGTGGTCTAAATCACTATAACCCTTCCTGGATCCATCTACACATAACAGGACATAATACTTGAATGCCTCTGAATAAAATCAATTATGACAGTCGTTAAGCCTCACACGTACCATCACAAATCACATGTATGACTTAACACGCTGAAGGAACTGATCATTGCCACCATTATGCCAATTCAACCATTGCTAACTAATTCGACTTCTTCTAATTTACCCTGGACTTGCCTTAGGAATAATAATAGCTCCACTCAAAACATAACGAACCTAAATCCGCACTCATCCTGAGTGACCTTATTTCACGAGACCACGTTGCCTCAAAACCCACGAACCATCGCATACCCTCCTTGTGCGCATATTCGCATCTTCAACTGGTACACCCATTCTGATAATTCCTCTATAAATTCGAAGTTACTTTCCCCCATCCCTCCAATGCTATACCGCAGACCGAAGATAATGTAGAACACTCCCAGCCCCTTTCATAATCCACTACAAAGGCTCGATACTTAACCATACTACGGACCCGAAATCCTGAGGCACCGCACTTTAACTTTTGAATCCACTAGGACCGTTGTTGAGAGTGACCCACTCTGGCTTGGTCCCGAATATAACCAACTCCAAGGCCTTGCTAGCATATGAATACTCTCTCAAAGAAGCACCCGGTTGGATCACTTTCCTTGTACTTCACATCTACACGAAGCATAAACTCTGAATCTTCCCAAAGCCTGAACATGAATCAATAAGGCAACCTATAGCACACATTCTTCAAATCCTTTGCTCAAATTACCACTGATGTTTTCTTTCCTTAGTTGTAATACCCCACCAATACACCGATAACTAGGAACCTCACAAGTAGACAACCATGCAATCAAATCGTAGACGGTGGGGCTCTCCCACTTAGCTTGAAGCTGCCATTGCATAACTCTGGAACCCACCAAGATTCCTTATCCCCTATTGACATGATCTTGCATAATCAACCCGTCAAATTCCTTGAAATCCTTCTGTTAACATTTCCTAAACACTCTGAATCACTAGCCACCAATACATATTCGACCTCTTACCAGATAGCCAGTAGAATTCTTCGTAGAAGCTTCATCAACACCACGCGACCGCTAACCTGCTCACGGGAGATAACCCACATGTGGAAATTCCATGCCGACATCACCCAACGATGCTACACAAGGTAAACTTACTACGAAATTAGTAAAACATCATGAGCCCTTGCTCATTCACCTACTGTACAAGTCCGTTCACTCCCCATTGACATCACTAAAAGGGCGTCAATACATTCCAACCCGAAGTCATGTTGCATTTCTCTTCATATCAAGCAAACTCCTTTCCGTCATATCCAACCTTCCTCCGTATAGCAGCCAATATTCAAATTAAGCCCGTAGACCTACTCACTGACCATCGTGAATCCCCAATCACTCCAAAGTTTCCTCAAGGCGTACAAATATCCTACCACAGAACCCATATGTTACTCTGCCACTCTCCCACTTTGGTCAAACCCTCTCCTATAGGCAACTTCCCGACTTCTACTTTCCATACTTAATCTACTAGTAATTCAACCACCGCGAGACTCCCTTCCGCCATGTCCTTCCTCATCCTTCGCTACCCAGCTGTTTCCTTAAATCAAAATCCATCTCTGTAGCACTTGCATTAATCGATCGCTACCAACTTTAAACTACTCCGAACTTCACCTTTCTCAAGCTATCAACACTAGGAACACCGATTCGATTCTGAACCACAGCATACCGTGATCTCTGACAACCGCTTCCCCGACACCATTCCACCATAACCTGCCCCGTAAGCGAATTGAAGAAAACCATAACACCAGCGAACTTAACACATTCAACAAGGACAACGACGCCACATCGCAGATGAAAATTTTGCCATGCTCGAAAATATTAAGTCTTGTTACTCCATCAACCCAACCCTAAACATTCATAATCTGATTGCCTTTCCTCCCCTAAAAATAAAACGCTGAACCTCTGAATCATGCACTGAGAAAAAATCTCCTTTCAAGTCATTCACTGCCCCGACACATAGACAAGCATTTT
The DNA here is from genome assembly GCA_000715115.1 of Nicotiana otophora. Lineage (NCBI taxonomy): Eukaryota > Viridiplantae > Streptophyta > Magnoliopsida > Solanales > Solanaceae > Nicotiana > Nicotiana otophora. The sequence continues at coordinate 2,212 of AWOL01S0017103.1, forward strand.
ACCATTACATCAATATTATGCGATAACAACTCATGAATCATCATAACAACTAGGGCCCAACATAAAACCATAGGAATTTCTGATACTGAGATGAAACGACAGGAGAGCCTTCCGCAAGGCGACGACCACAGCCTAAGCAATTATGAAGGGAGAAACATCCTGCACCACATCTGTAGTACCATTAAAATTCCTAGATTCCTAATAGATAACCAGTGCTTCATGTCGCGTAATATGGAATAGGAAAGAAATAAAGGCACAAGCCTCAAAGGAATTGAATCGCACGATGAGGAATCAAGAAAGAAAGTGCTCCTAATAGCCCGGTAGCCTCTCGAAGATAAGTGCAGACGTCTTTGTACCGATCCGTAAGACTCTACTAGACTCGCTCATGACTCGTGAGACCTAAGTGAACCTAGTACTCTGATACCATGTTGTCACGATTCAAAATCCATTAAAGGTCGTAATGGCACCCAATACCGTTGCCAGGCAAGCAAACAATAATTGATTAACTTGATTACTCATTTTAGTATTTTGAAATCATAATCTTTCCTTCAATTAAACAGTAAAAGATGGAATCTACAGTGTAAATAATAATATTTTACAAATATTGCAATATAGTGCAACCCATAATCGTCCCAAAACCCGGTGTCAGAAGTGCATGAGCATCAACTAGGAATATAAATTAAAATACAGCATCCGTTCAGAATACAAATTGGACAAGAAAAATATGAATACTCTTCGGGATACTCTGCTAGCTGCAGATCGTATTATGGAATGCAGCTCACCTAAGTCTCTGCATGCCTACACGCCTCTGCTCTCACAACGCCGCTAAACATAAATGCACATGCATAAAACGAATGTGCAACAAGTGTAGTATGAGTACGTAAATCAACGCATACCCAGTAAATATCATGTCTAACCTCGAAGAAGTAGTGGCGAGGGGTCGACTCCGACACTCACTATGGGCTATCATTAACATGCCAGTATTATAATTAAACAATAATTATTTGAATCAGCTAAAGGCTCAATAATCAAGAAGTAAATAAGCATATCCTTTATTATTTAGGAAATCTCCATTTCTGGTTTCGTCATTTAACAATATATATCTCAAGTCAGTGAAGCAATATCAATTATTATTAGTTCCGAAGATCTAACATGCGCAAGTCATGCCGAGGACGTACGGCCCTATCCAACATATAAATGTAAATTGTGCACTGCCGAGGGTCGAACGGCGCGAACCATAGATGCATCTATTAACCTGCCGAGGCGAACGGCCCGCTCCCATGAGAGTAGTGGAAATTTACCCATGGTGTAAACCTAGAACTACACGGACATAGGCATAATTAGTAGCTACATATGGACTCTCGTCATTTCGTACCTACGTAACCCCCCGCAAGTAAGAGTACACATAAAATCAATTCACCTATGGTGTTAATTCCCTTTTACAAGGTTAGAAAGGAGACTTACCTCGCCCCGAAGTCCCATAATCGGCTCCAACTTCTTTCCAACAACTCCAATCGATGCCCAACGCTCCAAAACTAGTCAATAAATATGTGAATCCATAAATATATACTCTAATACTCCTTATAATCCAATTAATAACAATTCCTAACTCCGCTTGAAAAGTCGATAAAAATTACCATCGGGCCTACGTGCACAGATTTCGAAAATTGTCGAAGATAAACTTTACCCATAACACCACGAACTCAAATATACAATTTATTCCAAATTCCATGTCCAATTGCGTTGTCAAAATCCAAAAATACCAATTTCTAGGTTGTTTCTTCAAAATTCCAAATTTTCAAAAATTGTCAAGTCTAAATCCATATATAATCCAAGTATTTAACTTGCAATAGGTAGACATACCTTGACATAGATGACGAAAATATCTATTCCAAGAGCTCCAAAAATCGCCCAACCAAATAAAAAATGGAGGGAAATGGCCAAATCCCGTCTTTTAAAAACCTCACTGCCCAGGCGACCCTTCTTCGCGAACGCGGCACATCACTCGCGTTCACGAGGCTCAACAACCTCACGCCCAGAAATCTCTCTTCACGTCTGCGACACTCTAATCGCATTCGCGAAGGCCAGCTACCCGGACCCCTCGCGTTCGCGTTCCCTTCTACGCGTTCGCGTAGGCCAAATAGCCTTAGGCCCATCTCCCCCTTTCTTCTTCGCGTTCGCATCGCCTTAGCCACAGTCGCGAAGACTTGCCCAGCTCTTGCCTCGTGTTCACGTACATTTGCTCGCGTTCGCGAAGGCCAACCCAGCAACCTCACAATTTCCTCTATGCGATCGCGGGACTTCCTTTGCGTTCGCGATGAAGGACACCAGACACCAGCAACAACTGTCCAAAACGGCTCGAAATGATCCGAAACCATCCCGAAACACACCCGAGGCCCCCGGGATCCCGTCCAAATCGCACAAACCAGTCCCATAACATAACATGGACCTGCTCGAGACCTCAAATCACATCAAACAATATCAAAATTACGAATCGCACCCCAATTCAAACTTAATAAACTTTAGAACTTCAAACTTCTATATTCGATGCCGAAACCTATCAAATCATGTCCGATTGACCTAAAATATTGCACACAAGTCACATTCGAAATTACGGACCTACTCCAACTTCCGGAATCAGAATCCAACCCCGATATCAAAAAGTCCACCCTCGGTCAAACTTCCCAAAAACTTTCAAATTCCAACTTTCGCCAAATGACCTCAAAATGACCTACAGACCTCCAAATCCACATTCGGGCGCTCTCCTAATACCAGAATCATCATACGAAGCTATTCCCAGGCTCAAAATCCCAAACAGACACCGATAGCATTGAAATGCACTCCAACCCAAATTTATGAAATCCTTCCAAAATGCAAACTTCCACAATAGGCGTCGAAACATTCCCGAGTCATCCAAAACCCGATCCGGACATAAGCCTAAGTCCAAAATCATCATACGAATCTGTTGGAACCTTCAAATCCCAATTTCGAGGTCGTTTAATTAAAAATCACACTTTAGTCAATTCCTCCAACTTAAGGCTTCCGAAATTAGAATGTTTCTTTCCAAATCAACTCCGAACTTCCCAAAATTAAATTCCGACCATGCGTACAAGTCATAATATCTGAAGTGAAGCTGCTCAGAGCCTCAAACTGTTGAACAGTGCGCTAGAACTCAAAACGACCTATCGGGTCGTTAAATTCTCTCCAACTTAAACATACGTTCGTCATCGAACGTGCTAAGAACTGCTCTGGATTTTTCCAAAATCATTGTTTAACACCTCGTGTACCTACCTGTGCTACCACAACCCAGTTGAGCATATTAGCTCGAGCAAACCTGAAAATTCCCCATTTTATCTAGTCAAATAAGCCTTAGAGCCAAATTCCAACATCTCAAATTCTCTACAAGGTTTGTTTCCAACATATGAACACTGTATCCATCACTACATAATGTACCAACGTAGTATTGTATAATCTTACCGAATACACACCATGCACCGCATTGTTCTCATGACCATAATGGCATCCCCCGGCAACAATAGTCGGAACCCCACAAATCTGATGCCCATAACACACCTCACGAAGCATATAAGTTCCGTTTTAGCTCTCGCAATACTGCCACGACAGAAGAGATGTGTAGAAACTCATAACCACCTGCCGAATCACAACTCATGGAGTCTCTCCTCCCGACAGAAACCATTATCTCATTCTGGACTAAATATCGGTATTTACTCTTTAATGTGCCTCATATAAATCTGATCGCACTGATCCCAAGTTTAATGATCTCGTCTCGCCCAGTACAAGCTGCTCAGTCAATAAGCCACCTCAGACATTACTAAAAGTCTCATATGATGCCACAATGTGTCAACAAGCTACAAACTTGAATGTGATACATAAGGAAACGGACTCTAGAAAGGATTTCTCAACCCCACGTAACTAATTTAAACAACCGAAAAGATATTATGGGCCTTCCTCAGAAAAATGAGAAGCAAAACACACAATAAAAGATATGGGATACTATACTCAACATCACATTGTTGCGGCGTGCAATCCGATCCAACCATGATACTGTTGCGGCGTGCAATTCGATCCAACCATGATACCCGTGGCAGCGTGCCACCCGATCCACACATAATAATCTATAAGAAAATACTTACCGAGCTAAAATGCTCATAACTACGAAATACTCCAATATCGACCACAAACACGTGAAGTGCATAATACAAATCTTGGGGAGACGGATAGCGCCATACACTATGAAACTCAAGCACAACTACGATGCAATAAATGACCTGTATCTCTAGAGCTATCCTGCTCCCACAACACTACCGATTACACGGGATCCCAATATAAGTACGAATAATCAAACCGCCTCGCAACCCACCTGGCATAATATAGAATTACATGGAATTACTGACGACATAAATAGCATCCAGGGCCCGAAGATTCCTCCACATACAACGCTAAGCTGAAATGAACACATCCGGCCTGATATAGAGCCCATATTCACATTTAGGTCCACCCACGAACCTCAAGCTGATTCTGACCGTGCCGCACTAGGCTAATAACCTTTCAACGATCCACACTAACCCTTTTTTCCCATGACACACAAGAACAGTCGTCAATCCGGCACTAACACCCACAGTCCGCAACCCAATGAATAGAGTGCATTCTAGGACTAAACTCTCACATTAGCGATAGTACTAAAATCTCTACACTTGGTTCCAATCTTCCATCAATCAAGTGACTACATGTCACACTTATACCATCTTCCTATGGGATACACTCCCACGACCTTGCGCACCAGATAACAAGTCTGCACACTCATACCACCAACCATACAAATGCTGTAAAGCAAATTTGAAATCCTCAAATCAGGACACAAAGCCCCTTACACAGGACACCATTCTCAGGCGACGCTAAAGAAAATACCAGCTTACTTTAAACATCTGAATTCTTTCCTTCTCATTCGAGCTCGTGACATTCTTGCCAACCCCGAACCGCAATTTTGATCCTCAACTTCCAATTCCCATGCCGCTCACTGCACCTAACGTGCCACTACGCAAGAGTACAAGAATTTCATCCTAACTCCTGAACCACTAATAGGGTACACACTTCATCATATAGAAACCTTTCACTTAACTCATTTCAGGAGAACCATTGCAACACGCGACTGAATTCCCATCACCGTTGAAAATACCAACCTCAAGTAGTGGTCTAAATCACTATAACCCTTCCTGGATCCATCTACACATAACATGCCATAATACTTGAATGCTTCTGAATAAAATCAATTACGGCGGTCGTCAAGCCTCACACGTACCGTCACAAATCACATGTATGACTTAACACGCTGAAGGAAGTGATCATTGCCTCCATTATGCCAATTCAACCATTGCTAACTGATTCGACTTCTTCTAATTTACCCTGGACTTGCCTTAGGAATAATAATAGCTCCATTCAAAACATAACGAACCCAAATCCGCACTCATCCTGAGTGACCTTATTTCACGAGACCACGTTGTCTAAAAACCCACGAAACATCTCATATGCTCTTTGTGTGCATATTCGCATCTTCAACTGGTACACCCATGCTACATCGGAGACCAAAGGTAATGTAGAACACTCCCAGCCCCTTTCATAATCCACTGCAAAAGCTCGATACTTAACCATACTATGGACCCGAAATCCTGAGGCACCGCACTTTAAGTTTTGAATCCACTAGGACCGTTGTTGCGAGTTACCCACTCTGGCTTGGCTCCGAATATAACCAACTCCAAGGCCTTGCTAGCATATGAACACTCTCTCAAAGAAGCACCCGGCTGGATCACTTTCCTTGTACTTCACATCTACACGAAGCATAAACTCTGAATCTTCCCAAAAACTGAACATGAATCGATAAGGCAACCTATAGCACACATTCTTCAAATCCTTTGCTCAAATTACCACTGATGTTTTCTTTCCTTAGTTGTAATACCCCACCAATACACCGATAACTAGGCACCTCACAAGTAGACAACCACGCAATCAATTCGTAGACGGTGGGGCTCTCCCACTTAGCTTGAAGCTACCATTGCATAACTCTGGAACCCACCAAGATTCCTTATCCCCCATTGACATGATCTTGCACAATCAACCCGTCAAATTCCTTGAAATCATTCTGTTAATATTTCATGAACACTCTGAATCACTAGCCACCATTACATATTGGACATCTTACCGGATAGCCAGTAAAATTCTTCGTAGAAGCTTCGTCGAGCCCACGCGACCGCTAACCTGCTCACAGGAGATAACCCACATGTGGAAATTCCATGCCGACATCACCCAACGATGCTGCACTAGGTAAAAGTACTACTAAATTAGTAAACCATCCTGAGCCCGTGCTCATTCACCTGCTGTACAAGTCCATTCACTCCCCATTGACATCACTAAAAGGGCGTCAATACATTCCAACCCGAAGTCATGTTGCATTTCTCTTCATATCAAGCAAACTCCTTTCCGTCGTATCCAACCTTCCTCCGTATAGCAGCCAATATTCAAATTAAGCCCGTAGACCTACTCACTGACCATCGTGAATCCCAAATCACTCCAAAGTTTCCTCAAGGCGTACAACTATCCTACCACAGAACCCATATGCTACTCTGCCACTCTCCCACTTTGGTCAAACCCTCTCCTTTAGGAAACTTCCCGACTTCTGCTTTTCATACTTAACCTACTAGTAATTCAACCGCCGTGAGACTCTCTTCCGCTATGCCCTTCCCCATCCTTCGCTGCCCAGCTGTTGCCTTAAATCAAAATCCATCTCTGTAGCACTTGCATTAATCGATCGCTACTAACTTTAAACACCTCTAAACTTCACCTTTCTCGAGCCATCAACACTAGGAACACCGATTCGATTCTGAACCACAGCACACTGTGATCTTTGACAACCGCTTCCCTGACACCATTCCACCATACCCTGCCCCGTAAGCAAATTGAAAAAAACCATAACACCGGAGAACTTAACACATTCAACAAGGACAACGACGCCACAACGCATATGAAAATCTTTCCATGCTCGAAAATACCAAGTCTCGTTACTCCATCAATCCAACCCTGAACATTCATAGTCCGATTGCCTTTCCTCCGCTGGAAATAAAATGATGAACCTCTTTATCATGCATTGAGAAAAAACCTCATTTCAAGTCATTCACTGCCCCGACAGATAGATAAGCATTTTACCATTACATCAATACTATGCGATAACAACTCATGAATCATCATAACAACCAGGACCCAACTTAAAAACCATAGGAATTTATGACACTGAGATGAAACAACAGGAGAGCCTTTCGCAAGGTGACGACCATAGCCCAAGCAATTACGCAGGGAGAAACATCCTGCACCAAATCAGTAGTACCATTAAAATTCCTCGATTCCCAATAGATAACCAGCGCTTCATGTCGCATAAGATTGAATAGGAATGAAATAAAGGCACAAGCCTCAAAGGAATCGAATCGCACAATGAGGAATCAAGAAGGAAAGTTCTCCTAACAGCCTGGTAGCCTCTCGAAGATAAGTACAGACGTCTCTGTACCGATCCGCAAGACTCTACTAGACTCGCTCATGACTCGTGAGACCTAAGTGAACCTATTACTCAGATACCATGTTGTCACGATCCAAAATCCATTAAAGGTCGTGATGGCGCCTAACACCGCTGTCAGGAAAGCCAACAATAACTGATTAACTTGATTACTCATTTTAGTATTTTTGAAATCATAATTTTTTCTTCAATTAAATAGTAAAATATGGAATCTACAGTGTAAATAATAATATTTTACAACAATTTCAATATAGTGCAACCCATAATCGCCCCAAAAACCGGTGTTAGAAGTGCATGAGCATCAACTAGGAATATAAAATAAAATACGACATCCGTCTGGAATACAAATTGGATAGAAAAAATATAAATACTCTGAGGGAGACTCTGTTGGCTGCGGATCGTACTATGGAATGCAGCTCACCTAAGTCTCTGCATGCCTACACGACCATGCTCTCACAAGGCCGCTAAACATAAATGTACCTGCACAAAATAATGTGCAACAAGTGTAGTATGAGTACGTAAATCAACGCATACCCAGTAAGTATCCCGTCTAACCTCGAAGAAGTAGTGACGAGGGGTCGATTCCGACACTCACTTTGGGCCATCATTAACATGTCAGTATTATAATTAAACAAGAATTATTTGAAACAGCTGAAGGCTCAATAATCAAGAAGTAAATAAGCATATACTTTATTATTTAGGAAATCTCCATTTCTGGTTTCGTCATTTAACAATTTATATCTCAAGTCAACGAAGCAATATCAATTATTATTAGTTCCGAAGTTCTAACATGCGCAAGTCATGCCGAGGACGTACGGCCTAATCCAACATATAAATGTAAATTGTGCACTGCCGAGCGTCGAACGACGCGAACCATAGATGCATCTATTAACCTGCCGAGGCGAACGGTCCGCTCCCATGAGAGTAGTGAAAATTTACCCCGCTCGCAGAAATGTATTTGCGAAGCGGTTGCACATAGATTTATCAAATTATTTTTATTATAATATTCTTAAATTATTTTTAAAAATATAAAATTCAAATGAAAACTTTCGAGTCCCCAAAATCCTCAATTTCAACTCTTTTCAAGGCACTTAGTAAGCATACTCGATCTCAATTCCTTTCAAGGCAAATAATAAACAAAATCAAATAACGGTATCAACAAAGTATGGTGTAAACCTAGAACTACACGGACATAGGCATAATTAGTAGCTACATACGAACTCTCGTCATTTCGTACCTATGTGACCCTTGCAAGTAAGAGTACACATAAAATTAATTCACCTACGGGGTTAATTCCCTCTTACAAGGTTACAAAGGAGACTTACCTCACTCCGAAGTCTCATAACCGGCTCCAACGTCTTTCCAAGAACTCCAATTGATGCCCAACGCTCCAAAACTAGTCAATAAATATGCGAATCCATAAATATATACTCCAATAATCCTTATAATCCAGTTTATAACAATTCCTAATTGTGCTTGAAAAGTCGATAAAAATCACCCTTGGGCCCACGTGCCCGGATTCCGAAAGTTTTCGAAGATAAACTTTACCCATAATACCACAAACTCAAATATATAATTTATTCCAAATTCCATGTCCAATTTCGTGGTCAAAATCTAAAAATATCAATTTCTAGATTTATTTCTTAAAAATTCTAAATTTCCACAAATTATGAAGTCTAAATCCATATATAATCCAAGTATTTAACTTGCAATAGGTAGACATACCTTGACATAGATGACGAAAATATCTATTCCAAAAATCGCCCAACCAAATAAAAAATGGAGGGAAATGGCCAAATCCCATCTTTTAAAAACCTCACTGCCCAGGCGACCCTTCTTCGCGAACGCGGCACATCACTCGCGTTCACGAGGCTCAACAACCTCACGCCCAGAAATCTCTCTTCGCGTCCGCGACACTCTAATCGCATTCGCGAAGGCCAGCTACCCGGACCCTTCGCGTTCGCGTTCCCTTCTACGCGTTCGCGTAGGCCAAATGGTCTTAGGCCCATCTCCCCCTTTCTTCTTCGCGTTCGCATTGCCTTGGCCGCGGTCGCGAAGACTTGCCCAGCTCTTGCCTCTCATTCGCGTCCAATTGCTCGCATTCGCGATGGCTAACCCAGCAGCCTCACAATTTCCTCTACGTGAAAACGGGACTTCCTTCGCGTTCGCGAAGGACACCAGACACCAGCAACAGCAGTCTAAAACAACCCAAAATGATCTGAAACCATCCTGAAACACACCCGAGGTTCTCGGGACCCCGTCCAAATCGCACAAACCAGTCCCATAACATAATACGGACCTGCTCGAGGCCTCAAATCACATCAAACAATATCAAAATCATGAATCGCACCCCAATTCAAACTTAATGAACTTTAGAACTTCAAACATCTATATTCGATACTAAAATCTATAAAATCACGTCCGATTGACCTCAAATTCTGCGCACAAGTCACATTCGACATTACAGACCTACTCCAACTTCCGGAATCGGAATCCGAACCCGATATCAAAAAGTCCATTCCCGGTCAAACTTCTCAAAAACCTTCAAATCCCAACTTTCGCCAAATGACCTCAAAATGAGCTACGGACCTCTAAATCCATATCCGTACGCGCTCCCAATACAAAAATTACCATACGGAGCTATTCCCAGGCTCAGAATCCCAAAGGGACGTCGATATCATTGAAATGCACTCCAACCCAAATTTATGAAATCCTTCCAAAATGTCAACTTCCATAATAGCGCTGAAACGTTCCCGGGTCATCCAAAACCCGATCCAGACATACGCCTAAGTCCAAAATCATCATACGAACCTGTTGGAACTTTCAAATCCCGATTCTGAGGTCGTTTATTCAAACATCACACTTTAGTCAATTCTTCCAACTTAAGGCTTGCGAAATTAGAATTTGTCTTTTCAAATCAACTCCGAATTTTCCGAAATTAAATTTCGACCACGCGTACAAGTCATAATACCTGAAGTGAAGCTGTTTAGGGCCTCAAACCGCTGAATGATGCGCTAGAGCTCAAAACGACGGTCGGGTCGTTACAAATAACACTTCTCAAGTAAATAAACAACCTTAGAGCTAGACTTACCATAATAATTTAGACTGATTGAACTCAAACTTCTTTGTGAAAGAAAAAAGACGGGCTCGCTCCAATATTTTCTCCAAAAAAGTAAAACTCCATGAATTAATTACAATATATTGTTGAAGTACAAAATTACAAACTTGATCCATTCTTGAAATACATACAAAAATATGGAATCAGTTTGTACAAAGAATTACGGAAGGATACAAATAATTTCAAACTTGATCCATTCTTGAAATACTGTAATCAATCTCTGCGACATAATTTATGTAGAACCTCCTTGATCTGCTGGTGTAAGAAAATAAACAAAATTAAAGAATACACCTGCAAAGTGTCGAAATAGAATTGATTGGTTAATATTTAATAACAAACAAAGAGCCTCCTAAGCATAAACCTAAAATTTTATAACCAAAAAAAACAATTTACTCCTAAACCTAAAAGGAGTTCAAAGCGCACGAAATAGATTGTTTGGTTAAAGTTCAATAACAAATTTGTTATATTATGTAGTTTAAACAAGGAAGAATTTGATACACGAAATACAAGTGCTTTTAAAGGTCTAAATATTAGGAAAATATTTAAATGAAATCCTAAATATTAGTAAAGTAGCTTAAATTATAATTTTGTCTAATGTGAAATATATTTTTAAAGGGTAAAAAAGGCGAATAACATTTCGATAGGAATTTCGTACTTTTAATATAGTGTAGATAATCTATAATATATATATATATATATATATATATATATATATATATATATATATATAAAGCAGGCCACTAGAGATGATGTGGCACTCTAATAACTTGGGAATTA
>AWOL01S0017105.1:5507-22191 GCA_000715115.1 Nicotiana otophora
TTATTATTATTATAATTTATATATATATATATATATATATATATATATATATATATATATAGTATAGTATAGTAGAAGATGTATATATAGTATAGTATTAGAGTTGTAGGTTAGGAGGTAGTTGAATCTTGTCTTATTTCGTACCGTTGTGAGACTAGTCTGGTAGGGTTTTTGTCTAAGCTAGCTAGAGGCAATGTCGTGTCTTACTATTTTGCGTTTTAGTGTCAGACCTATTTACTAGCTATCGTTTTTGTTTTTGCTTTTTTTTCGTTTTTGCTTTGCATCTTTCTTCTGGATTTTATGTTGTTCCTATTTTTCCTATGATTTCTGTGGTGATATTGATAATGTCTTATTTTGGCTTTTTGTTCTCTTGAGCGGAGGGTCTTTCGGAAACAGCCTCTCTACCTCTTCGGGGTAGAAAATTTTTTTGTTGACTTTTGCGACCAAATACTCTTATTTCCGATCGATTTCGGTCGGTTTTGTTCCGACCGATTTCGGTCTGAAAGCCTTGGACTGAAATCATCTGATTTCTAGTAGTGAAAAAAGACAGGCATCGAGCAATACCGAAGATAGCGTAATAACGGAAAAGCGAGATATCCGCGACTGGTCGAAGATCATGGCGGTAATCTCGGAACGGATCGAATCAAGAACGGTTGTTTAGCTAATCATGAAATTTCCTTCTGTAATTAGAATTGTACCATATATAGAATTCCTCTATTATATAAAAGGAAGTTCTAACCATTTTTTTCAGAGACAACTGATACAAAAGAAATATAATTTTCTTTCTCGCTCACACTCTTGTTCTTCAGCTTATTGTATTTTTATTGTCCTTGCATCAACTAGTTCGAGGATACTCTAATTCAAGGGTTAGTTCTACTCAAATACTGATTTCATTTACTTTATTGTACAATTCTATCATTAATCTTCATATTTTTTAATTACTTTTAAGTGAAATCACGTATTCTTAAATCTACATTATATGTTTAATTGTTATCCAATTTTGAGGGTAAACAAATATTATTTTCCGGCGACTTCAATACCTTTCGGAAAGTTCTCACAACTTCCAATAAGACTTCGTAATATTCTTGGAACAACACTAGCAGTACTCAGAAAAAAAACCCTATACTTATATTCCTTTCTATCTTTGTATATGCCTACCCGAAGTTTTAACTATCACTTAAAATTAAAGTGAAGAGATAGCTGGCCAAGAAAATGACATTGAAATGGCTTTTTTCCAGATATAAACCAGACGTGGTGTTGTGGCTTGGTTTATTGCAGACCAAAAAATCACCAAAAATTGCAAAGCGTGTTATGTGGTTTCAACTTGACTAATATGCCCCCTTCTTCAATTTAATTTAAATTTCCTAAGTTTCCTTCTTTTTTTCTGCCCTCCAATTAAGCAACCAAACACTCAGCTGATACAAATATCGTAGAGTAATTTAACCTGATGGTATTAGAATTTTTTCTGCTAGCAGCTAGAAAATATCGAAAACTTCAAGTACTCTTTATTTTTATTTTTATTTTGCATAATGCTGATCTGAAATTAATTTCATTAAATGAAGAATCATGACTAGTAAAAATTCATCTAAACTTGTTCGAAATTGTGATATAGTTGTTGCTCTTTTTATAAATGTGAAGCATAGGAATGTGAAGTTTCTCTTTGAGGGGTTGACTTATTAGGGTTTTTGTAGAACAACACATAGAAGTGAAAATTAGGGTTTTTGTTGAGCTCCCAGTACAAGCGAGCAAGTCTATGCTTAAGACAGAATGAAGCATTCTCTTTGAACATCATTTTAGGAGGAATCAATAGCCCGTTTGGCCATGAAAGTTTTTTCACTTTTTAATTTTTTTTTACTTTTTTTCGAAATCAGTGTTTGGCCATAAAATTTTCAATTTTCACTTGAAAATGAATTTTGAAATTTTTCGAAAATTTGAAAAACTCCAAAAAACTATTTTCACTCAGATCAAACACAACTCTAATTTTCAAATACAATTTTCACTTGAAAAAAAAATTACTTTTTTCGAAATTTTACAATTCTTATGTCCAAACGCCCACTAAGTTTTGTTTTGTACAAAAATCCCCCTTTCTGATATAACTTTTTCTAATAGGGACAAAATGAGCAATATACTATCCATTCGTCTCAATTTATGTGATGCTTTCCTTTTTAGTTTCTCACAAAAAAGATACCCTTTTAATATTAACAATTTACCTTAAGATTTTTAATTTAATCTAAGATGATTTATAACTACATAAATATCTATAGCTTGTCTAGATCACAAATTTTAAAATTCTTTTTTCTTAAACTTTGTGCTCAATCAAATTGCATCACATAAATTGAGACAGAAGGAGTAATATATCTTTCACTATATTGATTTAATATTCATTGACATAGTTGAAATGTACATGATGGAAAGTAAGGGTCCACCAAACTATATAGAGAACCGGGTTCTCTGTTAGTTTATACAGAACACACGCACACTGTAGTAGGTAAATGACACAAGAAAGTTTTACGTGAAAAATTCCCAACTCACGGGATTAAAAACCACGACCTACCCTTGTAGAATTTCAACTTCACTACTGATCAAACTTTAGATTACAACCTATTGTAACCTAGGAATTAACCTCTTAGTCCCTCACTAACTTGTAACAACTCTATTACAAGCTACTTTGTAATAACTCTATTACAAAGACTTACAACTCGACTAACTCTAGCCAAGACACAAACACAAGGGTTTATGATTTACAAAGATTTCCTATACAATGTTGCTAACTAACCTAAGTAGCAATTACAAGTAAAGAACTTTAACAAAGGTTCAATACAACTAAGGACATGTAATAACTCAATACAGTGAACTGGTCTGTTGTTATATTGTTCTTTGTTCTTGATGCTCTTGAGAATTGCTTGCCAGATTGATTGGTCACTTAAGAGAGGGCTTAATGGATTCTTCCGAGAGTTCAAGTGATGTTTTGCCTTTAGTTTAATGTTAATATAACATTGGTGACATCACATGAATGATGCAAGTATGTTTGATACATGAGCAATCCCAATGAAGTTGACTGCTACATTGTTTTGCACTGTTGCGTGTTCAGGCAGCAACTTTACAGCTATTGGAGAGTTGACTGGGTACGGTCACCACGGGAACTGATATCCATCTGTTCCCCTTGTTGTATATTTGTCGTCTGAAGAGTTGATTTACATCTCCAGCTTGAGGATTTTTATTCCCGCGTACTTGAGGGTGTGTATCAGGTTCCTTATCCGGTTCTTGTCATTAAATTTATTAGATCATCAAAACATTATAAGGTACATATAACCTATCAATTTTCCCTTTTTTAATGATGACAAACTTATAATTGAAGTTCCCCCTAAGAAGCTTTCAGTAATATTTGGATATTAATCAGGGAGCAGTTCCATTGTTACTAACTCATCCACAAAATAAAAACAACAAAAACAGAAGTACCAGTCATAAACATCATCAGAACTAAAACAAAGGACATACACTAAGATTTGACACTAGAAAGGGAACACTTTCTAGGGAGCACTGGAAGGGGAGGGCTTAGATGAAGAGGCAAGGTTTTTAAGAAGAATGTCCATTCGAGCATTAGCTGACATCTGCTCATTGAGCAGTTTCTGCTTCAGGTCCTCAACCTGTTTCATGAGGTCGGCATTATCTTTGGTTATACGGGAAATCTCTGTGCTGTGAGAGCTGCGGGAACCAGGTGCCTCCTGAAGCTGACTTAGCTGACCCTCAAGAATGGAATTCTTGCCTTCAGCTTCCTTATCTAATCAGTGGCACTGTTTTGGGCATTGATCAACTGGGAGATAGTAGAAGTGCTGCAAACTTCTCCAACCTTATCAGTGCACTCACATTCCTTGAGGGTGGTCTTGGAGAAGGATTGCTTACGAGTACCCACTTTAGCTTTTCCCAAAGGGACTTTGAAGAACTCAAAAACCTTAGTGAGGAGGAACCCGTAAGGTAGCCCATGATTTCCATCCTTGAACTCTTCCACCTTCTGCATGTGTTCTATCATGATTCAAGACAAGTTGATAGTTGAGTATCCATCTAGTGCTTCCATGAGAACCAGGTCTGCTCGAGATGTAATGGACCCTCTTTCGGCACGAGGGAGCAAAACCTTATTCACCAATTCAAACAGTAGTTGGTACACTGGAAGGAGGGCCTTCTTGTGCACCCGTTACACTTGTTGAACTGCCTTATCCTTCAAGATAGCATTTCTAAAGTTTGAAGAGCAGATGCCTGAACAGAAGACAAACCCTCAGCAGGCACTCCCAAAATAGTTCCCAGCACATCAGAGTCCATTACAAAATCAACACCATTCACCATCATACAAATATGATCATCCTCAACTGTAAAGAGGTCGGCTTAAAAGCTGCACACTTTGTCCTAAAAAATTGTGGGACTGTCACTCGTAAACAGATGTGTCCATTGTTGACATTCACAGATTTCCACCAATTGGCGCATGCCAGCCGTATCCAGAATATTAGGGGCAAATGTACAGCCCCATAACACCTTTTGTTTTTTCAATGTTTCCTTGCTAGCAACTTGGGTATCACCAACCTTGGTCTTTTTGGAGGAACCAGGTTCCTCACTGGTATCACCCTTCCTTTTTATTGATGTGCGAGCACTCTTTCCTTTCTCAGCAGATTTCACAGACACCCTTTTCGTGATACTTTTTCAACTGATTCTTCTGCCACTTGTTCTCCAGATTTCTCAACTACCTTTTCACCACAGTTGTCACCTTCAACTTTGTTCAAGCTTTCCGTACTCACAGAGGACTTCCTTTTTGACTTGGGGATAGTGTGCTTCTGTGAGAACTTAAGAGTTAAGGAACTGGGTTCCTCGTCTACTTCATCATCAACATTGACAACATGCACTACTTTTTTATTCACAATCTTTCCATACTTTACCAATCGTATCCTCTTTTGTTGTTCTAGCCTTTTTCTTAATAACAGACTCAAGAGCCTCATTCTTTTGAAACATAGTGGTAGGTCTCTTAGGAGTTGACACTTGAGTAGTGGCCTATCTACTCCTAGCCTTGATAAAACTAAAAATAGCCACATTATCATAATCATCTTCACTGTCCTTAGTTGATAAGGATATCATTTCAGGAACAACCATGGACAAAGGCTCAGCATAGAAGTGAGGAGAGGGAGCAGGATCAGTACAAACCTGGGGTGCTTGAGAGGAGCCAAGGGTTGGCTCCTCTTGGGTGGAGGGATCAGGTCCCTCAGTTGGTACCCAGTAGTATTGTCCGGTGCAGATGTTTCAACAGGCACCAATTCCCTATTCTCCACTAGTGTACTATTTTCTCCCCCCTGAGACTCAGACCCATCTTTACCAACCTCAACAACACATCCCTCAGTAGCTACTGACAACATATACTCTATGGCCTCTTGTTATTGTAACCCCATAGTAAACCCAGAGGTAGGAGGAGTATTACCTGTAGACTCAAGGATAGGGGCTGTCATTGTCGATTCATCATGAGTATGACAAACATCTTGGTCTTTCCCAGAGCTTTCTTCCATTAGTAGATTGGAAATTTCTTGATTCTCTTCTTCTTCTACTGTATCTTCTTCAACCATTTTTTCCGGCGAGGCAGAAGGAGAGGTCACAGCCACAAACTTCTTGGGAGTCAAAGTTTTGTGACTCCGATGAGAACCGGTACTCGATTGGGTTAGGGAGGAAGCAGAGGGTGGTTGTGACTCAGTATTAGGGTTTGGACTAGTCGGAGTGGAGAGTGTGGGTTCTATCACTAACATTTTAACAAGTGAGGACATAGTGGATATGACACTTGGAACATCTTGTGTTTCGTGGTGTTCAAACATGGTAGAGTGCAGTGAGTTGAAGAAGAGAGAATTTAGTTTGAAGAAAGAAAAAGAGGAATTTTGGATTTTTGATGTGAACAGTTGTGAAAGTGAGTGTAAATAGATGTATTTAAGAGGGTTGAGGGACCGATTAGGAATATATGGGAATTTGGGTAATTGGGTCACTTCATTATGGGCGAGACGTTTGGGTTCACAAATCGGGAAAGAAAAGAAATTGACAGTGTAATGACATGGCACCGTTTAAAAATTGTGCATGAAAGTACAGAGAAACTACTAACTTGTGTCTGGGGAACCAGGTTCCCTGACAGATTTTGCAAATGTAAGACTCATCCTTTTACCAACATTCAACGCATTAACTGTATGTTTGCTCTGTAATCACCATGCGTGTCTACCTGTAACGGTATAGAAATGAGTTAGACTTTGCCAGAAAACACTTTTTAGCTAATTTACCTGTACATTTCTTTCATAGCCAATCATCGAGGGACTAGGTCCTCAGCTTGGTTTTATCAACCCTAGCACCAAGTGATTCCTTACAAAGTGTTCTCTACTCAGTGCTTTGGTGAATTTGTCTGCAATTTGATCTTCTGTGCTGCAAAATTTCATACAGATGAGCCATTTTTCAACATTGTCTCTAAGAAAATGGTGTCGCACATCGATGTGCTTTGTTCTCTTATGTTGTACTGGATTCTTGGCCATGCTGAGTGTACTGGTATTGTCACACAATAAGGTCACACAACCAGCAAACACACCAAAATCGTTTAGTTATTTCTTCATCCACAACAGTTGAGCACAACAAGAGGGAGCTGCCACATACTCAGCTTGAGCAGCTGAAAGGGCCACTGAGTTTTATTTTCTTATGCCCCATGAGATTAGACACAAACCTAGAAAATGTGCCATACTAGAAGTGCTTTTCCTATATACCAGATAACCAGCATAGTCAACATCAGCATACCCTATCAAGTCAAAGTTATCTCCTGAGGGATAGTAGAGAACCAGGTCCTGCGTTCCTTTGAGATACCTTAGAATTCTCTTTGCAGCCATCATATGAGACTCCTTTGGATTGGATTGAAACCTGGAAAATAGTCTCACACTGAAAACAATATCTGGTCTACTTGTTGTGATATGCAGAAGTGACCCAATAATGCCTCTATACGTAGTCTCGTTTACAGGAGAACCATGTTCATCCATATCCAGGCGAGTGGCAGTAGCAATTGGTGTATCAATGATCTTTGAGCTCTCCATCTCAAATCTCTTCAGAAGCTCTTTAATGCACTTTTGCTGACTTATCATTGTGCCCCGAGGAGTTTGCATGACTTGTAGACCTAAGAAAAAATTCAATTCCCCCATCATGCTCATCTCGTACTCACTTCCCATGAGTTTTGCAAATTCCTCACATAATGAATCGTTTGTTGCTACGAAGATGATGTCATCAACATAGACTTACACAATGAGCAGGTTCCTTCCTCGTTTCTTTAGAAATAAGGTGTTGTCAATTTTTCCTCTTGTACAACCATTTTCTAGAAGAAATTTGGACAACCTTTCATACCAAGCACGAGGAGCCTGCTTTAGCCCATATAGTGCCTTATCAAGTTTGAAAACATGCTCAAGATGTTCATGATTCTCAAATCTAGGAGGTTGCTTGACAAAGACTTCTTCTTTTAGAAAGCCATTCAGAAATGCACATTTGGCATCAATTTGGAACAATTTGAATTCTATATGGGACACAAAGGCAATGAGGATTCTGATTGCCTCCATTTGAGCAACTGGAGCAAATATTTCATCATAGTCAATCCCTTCTTCCTTATTAAAACCTTGAACTACCAGCCTTACATTGTTTCTAGTTGTGTTTCCAAACTCATCAAGTTTGTTTCTGAATACCCACCCGGTTCCTATAACAGTTCTGTCAGCAGGTCGTGGAACCAGGTTCCATACATTGTTCCTCTCAAATTGATGGAGTTCTTCTTGCATAGCTGTAATCCAATCAGCATCTTTTAATGCTTCCTTGATATTCTTGGGCTTAATTTGATAGAGAAAAGCTGAGAAGGCAAGCACGTTTCTTGCTTTTGATCTGGTTTGAATTCCTGAATCAAGAGGAGTGATCACATTATCTAGAGGATGTGAACTTTTGTGTTTCCAGTTAGACACCTAAACCTTATTGTGGGATGGTCCAGGTATTTCTGAATGTGATTCTCTCTCTGCATGTGGGGTCCCCTAAACTGCATCAACAACTATGTTTTCAGCTTTAGTTGATGTGATTGTGGAACTGGGTTCGTCTATGTCAATTGGAGATTCAGCTGTACCATTGTCATTTGAATCCTTGACTTGACTCATCATATCGGTCGTTCCATTTGCCATGTCAATAACTTCACCAGGGACATTTGATAACTCTCCATCTTGATCAGCCTTATCATGTGCAGTGCTACGTCAAAGATCACATGTATGCTTTCCTAAACATATTGAGTTCTTTTGTTATATACCTTGTAGTCATTTCTTTGTGATGAATATCCAAGAAATATTCCTTCATCACTCTTGGCATCAAACTTTCCCAGAGCTTCCTTAACATTATTGAGAATAAAGCATTTACAACCAAATGTCCTCAAGTGTGTTATCTTAGGTTTACTCTCATTCAGCAGTTCATACGTGCTTAGGAGGGACCTGATCATGCACCTGTTCACCAAGTAGCATGCAATGTTAACTGCCTCTGTCCAGAACCCATTTGCAACATCACTATCAATCAGCATTATCCTAGCCATGTCCTCAAGAGTCCTATATTTCCTCTCCATGACACCGTTTTGTTGAGATGTTCTTGGAGCTAAAGAACTATGACTTATACCATTTTCAGCTCAGAACTCGTCGAACTTTGCATTGTCTAATTCTGTACCATGATCAGATCTTATACTCAGAACATTATGGCTCATCGTTACTTGGATCATTTTTACGAATGCAACAAATACTTCAAATGTTTCATCCTTGGATCTGAGAAACAGAGTCCATGTGAATCTGGAATAGTCATCCACAATAACAAAGATGTACTTCTTCCCTCCTCTACTTGGCACTCTCATAGGTCCACATAGATCCATATGAAAGAGATCAAGTGGCCTTAAGGTGCTGACTTTCTTTTTGGGCTTGAACGAAGATTTGACTTGTTTTCCTTTTACACATGCATCACACGATTTGTGATTCTTAAAGCTTGAGTTGGGCAGGCCACGAACCAGGTCCTTCTTGACCAATTTGTTCAGTAACATAAAACTTGCATGACCTAATCTTCCGTGCCATAGTTCAACATCATCATCCACTGCACTCAGATAACTGAGATCTCCATTTTGCAAAGATTCAAAATCAGCAACATAGATGTTTTTGTATCTTTTGGCCACTAACACCACTTCACCAGTCACAAGATTAGTGACTGTGCATATCTTTGACAAACATTCCACTTTGTTTCCCTTGTCACAAATTTGGGAAACACTCAGCAAGCTGTACTTTAATCCGTTCACATAGTACATATTTTCAGTAGAGTGAGAAAGAGACTTCCCAATCCTTCCAACTCCCAGAATGTATCTCTTCTTGCCATTTCCAAAGGATACACTCCCTCCTTGTAGGGCCTTCAGTGAAANATTAGTGACTGTGCATATCTTTGACAAACATTCCACTTCATTTTCCTTGTCACAGATTTGGGAAACACTCAGCAAGCTCTACTTCAATCCGTTCAAATAGTACATATTTTCAATAGAGTGAGAGAGTGACTTCCCAATCCTTCCAACTCCCAGAATGTATCCCTTCCTGCCATTTCCAAAGGATACACTCTCTCCTTGCAGGGCCTTCAGTGAAAGGAAATCATTTGTACCTCTAGTCATGTGTTTTGAGATACCACTATCCATGTACCATTGTTGGCTGCTCCCCTTCACTGTTCCCTGCACAAGAAAATTAAAGGTTAGACTTAGGAACCCAAACAAGTTTGGGTCCCTTGTAATGAGGAAATGGATGAATGAGGGTTCTTTTGGTCCAAGAAGGCATCATGCGCCTTTTATATGAGCGACAAGGTTTGCTAACAGTAATTACCTTTTTAGAAAAAGCTTTATTGTTTTATTGAGACTAAAATTTGGCCTTAGTGGTTTCCTTAAAGTGCTCAGTGTTACCACAATGAGTGTAGAGCCAGTTGTCAGGTACAATAACGTACTTGCTATGAGGGTTGTAGGGAGTTTTTTCCCTTTGAAACCCGATTCCCTGCCTGTTTCCCCCATTGTTCGTGTACATGGCAGTGATAGCTTCATAGGACCAGGTCCACTTGAGTGATTTTTCAAGATCACTCTTGACTCTACCTAGTTCTTCCTGAAGTTGTTTGTTTTTCTCGAGTTCAACACACAAGCTAGATTTCAGTAATTTTATCTCATCTTCAAGCCTAAGATGTGTTTCATCTGCAACTTCCTTTCCCTTTTAAAGAATCTCATGCCTACCTTCTCCTTTTAGTTCCTTGATTGTATCCTTTAGATCTACAACTACTACTAATAAGTCATCTCTCTCATGCTCTATGTTAGCAACCTTTTCAGTTAAAGCTTCTTTCTCCTTTTTAACACACTCAATAGTCTCTTTTAGATCAACCACAACAACCAATAGATCATCTCTCTCATGTTCTATGTCTTCTAGTTATACAGTTAATGCATTTTTATCATTTATAAGACTTCAGTTTGCCAAGGACATGAGTTTTTAGGAGAATAAGACTTCAGTTTTCTTTGAACATCTAGAAAGTTTACCTCATCATCATTATCAAACTATGCCATCAAGGCAAAGATAGAGTCATACTCAGCTGCTTCATTTTCCAGTTCCATCATGGAGCTGTCAGTTTGATCATCATCTTCTTTAGATTCACTAGAAGAGTCTCCCTATGCAGCAAGAGCTTGTTTCACAACATTGTCAGCGATATTTTTCCTCTTGAAACATTTGTCAGGAATCGGGTTCCTCTTAGCTGTTTTGTCTGTGTTGTGTTTGTATTGATCTTGCTTGAGGAGAGGACAATCCTTGATGAAATGACCTGGCTTACCACACTTATGACATAGTTCATAACCTTTTGGCTTGCTGGAGCTTCTTTTGGAATGCCTCAATTTCTACGAACCATTTTCTGGAATCTTTTTGTCAGGTAAGCCATATCAGCATCCTCGCCACCTGAATCATTGCTGTCTATCTTGAGGTCCAAGTTTTTATCCCATTTGGGCTCTTTTCTCTCATTATCCCTCTTCTTCTTCATTTCATAAGTTTTCAAATTACCAACAAGTTCATCAATGGTTTGCTTCTGCAAATCCTTTGCCTCTTTGATAACAATCACTTTGCTTTCCCAGGAACTGGGTAAAACACTGAGTATTTTCTTGACTAGTTTGTTCCATGGAATGATTTCTCTCAGAGAATGAAACTCATTAATGATAGAGGTGAACCGAGTATGCATGTCCTAGATGGACTCATCGTTTTTCATCCTAAAAAACTCGTATTCTGTGGTAAGCATGTCAATCTTTGATTGCTTAACTTGAGTTGTTCCTTCATGAGGTGTTTGGAGAGCTTCACAGATCTCCTTATCAGATTGGCATGCTGAAATCCTATTGTATTCGTCAGGACCAATACCATAAACAAGAATTTGTTTTGCTCAAAAGTTGTTCTCTATGGCCTTGCAATCAACATCATTAAATTATTTTCTTATTTTGGGAACTGTTATTGCTGAGTCACCACTGGTTTTTGTAGGGATGAAAGGTCCATCGCAGATGACGTCCCAGAGCTCTGAGTCTTCAGCCATGATGAAGTCGTGCATCCTTGTCTTCCACCATCCATAGTATTGGCCGTTGAACCTTGGTGGTATGTATGTAGATTGACCTTCTTCAAAGTTTGGTGGAGAAGCCATGTGGACTCTTTCTAGGTGCTAGCCTGATAGAAAGGACCTGCTATGATACCAATTGATGGAAACTAAGGGTCCACCATACTATATAGAGAACCAGGTTCTCTATGAGTTTCCACAAAACACACGCACAGTGTAGTAGGTAAATAACACAAGGCAGGTTTACGTGGAAAACTCCCAGCTCACGGGATTAAATCCACAACCTACACTTGTAGGATTTCAACTTCACTACAGAGCAAAATTTAGATTACAAACTATTGTAACCTAGGAATTTACCTCTTAATCTCTCACTAACTTGTAACAACTCTACTACAATCCACTTTGTAATAACTCTATTACAAAGACTTACAACTCGACTAACTCTAGCCAAGACACAAACACAAGGGTTTATGATTTACAAAGGTTTCCTAAACAATGCTTCTAACTAACCTAAGTAGGAATTACAAGTAAAGAACTTTAACAAAGGTGAAACACAACAAAGGACATGTAATAACTCAATACAGGGAACGGGTCCGTTGTTATGTTGTTCTTTGTTCTTGATGCTCTTGAGAATCGCTTTCCAGATTGATTGGTCACTTAAGAGAGGGCTTGATAGATTCTTCTAAGAGTTCAAGTGATGTTTTGCCTTTGGTTTAATGTTAATATAACATTGGTGACATCACTTGAATGATGCAAGCATGTTTGGTACATGAGCATTCCCAATGAAGTTGACTGTTGCACTGTTGCGTGTGCAGGCAGCAACTTTACAGCTGTTGGAGAGTTGACTGGGTACGGTCACCAGTGGAACTGATGTTCATCTGTTACCCTTGTTGTATCTTTGTCGTTTGAAGAGTTGATTTACATCTCCAACTTGAGGCTTGTTATTCCCACGTACTTGAGGGTGTGTATCAGGTTCCTTATCTGGTTCTTATCATTAAGTTTGTTAGATCATCAAAATATTACAAGGTACATATAACCTATCAGTACTTATTCAGGTGATCTCATGCATCTTGTCTACAAGAAAGTTTAAGAAATATCTAGCCGTGAAGTTTCTTTTAATAACAACTCAAAAATTCCTCTAGATGGTAAATCTTGATCTTGAATATTGGGTAAATTTGGGACAGTAAAATCTCTGAAAGAACAAAAAGTATTGTGAAAGTTAGAAGTTTTAAAAAGAATGAAAAAGTCAGAAGTTAAATCCCTGAAAGAATCTAAGATAGATTTCTATCAATGTTTCACAAGCTGTCACAAAGCTAGTCATGCACTCGTAGTAGTAAAATCAAATATGACATCAAAATGAATAATTAAATGTCGCCAAAATATGCTACCTCACTGAGGAGGGAGGTCTAGGGTTTAAAAGAATTCATGACCTTAGTAATACCATCCTTGCTAAAAGATGGTGGAGACTCGGAACTGAGGAGAACTTATGGACTAATTTCATGGTTTCCAAGTACTGCCCTAGAGGTAATCTGGTAGCCAAGGTAGTAAGTTCCAAAGACTCTAATGAATGGAGAAGCTTGTTGACCATTAGAGACAAAGTTGTTTGGAGCGTGAATGAAAGAAATCTGCTTTTCTGGTGGGATAATTGGACAAATGAGGGACCTATTAACCCATTAGTCAATCTCACATACAAGCCTGGAAACACTAAGGTGGAGGATTTCATCCAGGGTTATAACTAGGATGTTGAATCTCTAAAGAATGAAGTCACATATAACATTATTGAAAACAATTCAATAATGTGGATTTGGGAGATCCCAGTACTAAAGACCAAGCCATCTCGAAACTTACTACGGATGGTAGTTTCTTATGTCCATCAGCACTTCAAACTCCGAAGCAAATAAAATAATCATTGTCCTATGCTTAGCAAAATATGGTCCAAAGAAGTCAACAACAACAACAACCCAGTAGAATCCCACTAGTGAGGTTTGGGGAGGGTAGAGTGTACGCAGACCTTACCCCTACCCCAAAGGGATAAAGAGGCTATTTCTGGGATACCCTTAGCTCAGAGACAATAGATCTGTAACAACAATAGAAACCACAAAAATACTATCAACATCGTAAAATACAACAAATAAACGGAAAGGCCAAAATGTGAAAGACAGAAAAAATGTGATAAAAACCGCTAGCAGTCCTAGACAAAACACTATCAGATTAGCTGGAACAGCGATGAGATATGCTCGACTAACCCCTAACCTACAACCATAATACTCGACCTCCACACCTTCCTATCAAGGGCCATGTCCTTGAAAATATAAAGTCGTGCCATGTCCTGCCTGATCACCTTGCCCCAATACTTCTTATGCCGCCCTCTACTTCTTCTCTTACCTGCCAGAGCCCACCGCTCACACCTCCAAACCGGAGCATCTAGGCTCCTCCTATGCACGTGCATGAACCATCTAAGTCTCGCTTTTCGCATCTTGTCATCCACGGGAGCCATGCCCACCCTCTCCTGAATATCCTCATTCCTAATATTATCCATCCTAGTGTGATCGCACATCCATCTCAACATCCTCATTTATGCTACTTTCATCTTCTGGGTATGTGAGATCTTGACTGGCCAACACTCAGCCCCATACAACATGGCCGGTCTAACCAACGCTCTGTAGAACTTACCTTTAAGTTTCGGTGGCACATTCTTGTCACACAGGACTAAAGACGCTAACCTACATTTCATCCACCCCACACTGATACGGTGCATGACATCCCTATCGATATCCTCATCTTCATGGATAATAGACCCTAGGCACTTGAAACTCTCTCTCTTAGGGATGACTTGTGAGTCAAGCCTCACTTTCACATACGCTTCCCCCGACATGTCGCTGAACTTACACTCCTAACATTCTGTCTTGGTCATACTAAACTTGAAACCTTTAGACTTCAGGGCCTGCCTCCATACCTCTAGTCTCTCGTTAACGCCGCCTCGTGCCTCATCAATCAGAACTATATCATCTGCGAATAGCATAGACCGAAGCAACTCCCCTTGAATATGGTGTGTCTGCACGTCCATCGCCAGGGCAAATAAGAACGGGTTGAGCGTAGATCCTTTATGTAACCCCATAATCTCTGGAAACGGATCTGAGTCACCTCCATATGGTCTCTAGATGTTCTTGTTGTAGTCAACCTAAGGAAGAGAGTCTACATCATTTGTTTGTTGAGAGCAACACTGCAAGCGTTGTTTGGCATAATATATCCAGACCATTAGGAGTCAACTGGAGAAGAAACAACATCACCAATGTGTTATATCAGTGGTGGAACATACCTCGAAAAACCCAATGCATAAACTTATCCTTCACACAACTCCTATTATCACTTATGGGAAATTTGGAAAGCTAGATGCTCCAAAGAGTACAGCAAAAAAAATACTACCATTGCCAGGATTTGTCAACAAATTGTGTTTTTGATTAAAACTTCCATGTGTATAAATTTTGTAGGATGGAAAATGAATGGAATTGGAACCAAACCTGCGACATAGCTGGGAGCTATAAACCTAGACTCAAGAGCATTATGGTGACATGGGTAAAACCAGAGGATGATAACAGAAAGCTGAACTCTGATGGCAGCTATATGATATGACATTGGGCAAAGTTGGTGCTGGAGGGATTGTTAGAAGAAGAAGTGAAGATATGGTAATGGCCTATGCTAATCCTATTCATTTCTTGACTAACAATTTCAGATGGTGTTGTGAATTAGCAACAATTCAATAAGCTTACGGTGGAGCTAGACTTCATACTGGTAGTTCAAATGATACAAGGAAAGGTAAAACCGCCATGGAGACTTCACAAAGACATATCAACTATCAGGGAAAAAGTAATGCAGAGGAACATAGAAGTGTGTCATTGCTTTCGGGAGGGAAACACAGTAAAAGACTCCTTACCCAAGCATGCTACGAACATCCTGGAAAACAAGCTATATTTGCAAGAAGAGGAATTATAGTGATGGAATTCTGGGGGACAAAAGGATATCTGAGAATGGACAAGCTACAAATGCCCTTATTCGGGATCAAAGCAACCAAACATTCTGGATGGTTTTTTGAACCATCTTAGATAGGTACTGCTAGCTAGATATGGATCAAACAGATACCATAAATCACCAGCTAGCAAGAACCTTTTTTGGATAGAATAATTATAGAAATGCCAAACTATGTAATGAATGGATCCCCATTCCTTTTGTTCATGGAGGTCAGGTATAGCCCCTCTCCTTGTAATCGTGATGCTTCAGGAATAAAAGATTACCCCACTGTGGGTTTTAAAAAAAAAATATCTCCCTTCTGTATTTTGTGTTATAATGCTGTATTGCTGTAATAAAAAATTAAACTTTCTCGAAAAATAAAACAGAAAGTTAGTAATACTTGTTTAACAAAATAGATTATGAAAAATAAAAAATATAGTATAGGAATAAATCGAGCCCACTGAATACACAGTGTGTCCTTAAGGAAATTATTCCCCTCAAGTACCCAAGGTGCTGGAATATATCCTCCCAGGATAGAACGATTTAACTCACCGGAGTGTTGGTACCAAAATGCCGGTGAACAGCGATCCACTCGAAGGCTGTAAAAGACACTGGAATTTATTGTGCATAAGAAGAAGAAGAAGACGCTCAGAAAATTTCGTAAGAAAAGATTATGGGATTCAAACTGTATTTATAGAGTTGCTGGCATTGTTTCTGAAAAGGTTTGTAACCTTTCAGAAACAGCCATGGCTGTTGGAACAGGGTTGTTTGAAATATTACGGAAAAATATATTTAAAATAATCCGGGAAAGAAAACAGGAAGGAATTTTGTTCAAAAAGATTAATCAATCAATTTACCGAATCCGAATCCGAATCTGAATCCTAATCCGAAGCCGATCCTCCCAGGATAGAACGAGTTAACTCACCGGAGTGTAGGTACCAAAATGCCGGTGAACAGCGAGCCACTCGAAGGCTGTAAAACATACTGGAATTTATTGTGCAGAAGAAGAAGAAGAAGAAGAAGAAGAAGAAGAAGA
>AWOL01S0017111.1:14423-83116 GCA_000715115.1 Nicotiana otophora
GGGGGGAATTTTTTCTTAAGGGGGTAGGCCGAACCGTTGCCCCACGGTCATTTTTGAATTTGACCGTTGGCAACGATCAAAACATTAAAAACAATATATACAACGGTAACCAGGCTGAACCGAGCTGTAGTCCGGTAAAATCCCGGTAAAGGGTAACCGGGCTAATCGAGTTCCAGGGCACCGGTTACCAAAAAATGTTCGTTCAAGCCCGACTCCCCCCCAACCCGTCCCACCCCCAAGCATATCGGACTGACCCGAGCTGAACCGGGTCGAACCAGGCTGTTATTGGGCTGGCCCGACCCGATTAACAAGTATATCCCCGAGGCCCCGTCCAAACATACCAACAAGTTTGTAAACATAAAACGGACTCGCTCGCACCCTCGAAACGTGGAAAATAACATTAAAACTAGGAATCACAACCCAAAACCAATAGGATCAACTTATGAACTTTATATTCTTCCAACTTACTCCGAACGCGCCGATTTATACTTAAACTACTCGGAATGATACCAAATTTTGTGTGTATGTCTTAAATCACCATACAGAACTATTCTCAGGCTCGGAATCACCAATAAATCTCGATAACACCAAAACCTACTCCAAACCAAATTCAAAGAACTTTTAAATTTTCAATAAGCCAACTTTCAACATTAAGCGCTGAAACGCTTCCGGGTCATCCAAAACCCGATCCGAATATACGCCCAAGTCCAAAATCTTCATACGAACCTATTGGAACCGTCAAATCCCGTTTCCTAGGTCGTTTACTCAAAATATTGACCAAAGTCAAACTTAGTCCCTTTAAAGCCAAACTAAGAAACCAAGTGTTCCGATTTTAGTCCGAACCCTTCCAAATCCCGAACTAACCATCCACGCAAGTCATAAAATAGTAAAAGCACATACGGGGAATATTATTTAGGGGAACGGGTATCTAGAAAGCAAAACGACCGATCGGGTCGTTACATTCTCCACCTCTTAAACAAACGTTCGTCCTCGAACTAGTTTATAATCATACCTGGAGTGCTGAATAAGTGTGGATATCTGCTATGCATGCCCTCCTCAGTCTCCCAAGTCACCTCCTCGACTGATAGGCCCCTTCACTGAACTTTTACCACAGAAATCTTCTTGGACCTCAACTGGCGAACTTGTCTGTCAGCAATGGCAACTGGCTCCTCCTCGTAACCCAGGCTCTCATCTAGCTGAACCGTGCTGAAGTATAACACATGAGACCTGTCGGCATGATACCTCCAGAGCATAGACACATGGAAAACTGGATGAACTTCAGACAGACTGGGAGGCAAAGCAAGCTCATAAGCAACTTCCCCAACTCGTCTCAACACCTCAAATGGACCTATAAACCTTGGGCTCAACTTTCCCTTCTTCCCAAACCTCATGATTCCCTTCATCGGTGAGAGTTTCAAGAGAACCTTCTCGCCCACCATAAATGATAAATCACGTGCCTTCTAATCCGCGTAACTCTTGTGTCTGGACTTTGCTGTACGAAGTCGCTCCTAAATTAACTTTACCTTTTCCAAGGCATCCTTCAGTAAATCAGTACCATATAACTTAACCTCACCGGGCTCAAACCATCCGATGGATGAATGACATCGCCTACCATATAAAGACTCAAATGGATCCATCTCAATGTTGGACAGATAACTGTTGTTGTAAGCAAACTCGGCCAAAGGCAAGAATTAATCTCACTGCCCTCCGAAGTCAATCACGCATGCTTGGGCATATCCTCCAAGATCTGAACTGTCCGCTCCGACTGCCCGTCAGTCTGTGGATGAAAGGTTGTGCTGAGCTCTACCCGGGTCCACAAATCACTTTGTACTACCCTCTAGAAATGCGAAGTAAACCGAGGGCCTCTATATGATATAATGGAGACAGGCACACCGTGTAACCGAACAATCTCCTGAATGTAAATCTAAGCCAACCTCTCTGAAGAATACGTGGTAACAACATGAATGAAGTATGACGACTTGGTCAACCTATCGACAATGACCCAAACTGCATCAAACTTCCGCAAGGTCCGCGGCAACCCAACTACAAAGTCCATAGTAATGTACTCCCATTTCCACTCAAGTATAGTCATCTGCTGAAGTAGGCCACCTGGCCTCTGATGCTCATACTTAACTTGCTGGCAATCAAGGCACCTCTCTACATACTCAACTATGTCCTTCTTTATCTGTCGCCGCCAATAATGCTGTCTCAGGTCGCGATACATCTTTGTAGCACCTGGATGAATAGAATATCGGGAACTGTGTGCCTCATCTAGGATCTTCTCCCTCAAGCCATCAACATTAGGAACACATAGGCGACCCTGGAGTCGCAGAACACCATCTCACCAACAGTAACCTCCTTGGCACCACCCTAAAGTACCGTCTCTCTGAGAACCAACAAGTGCGGATCATCAAACTGACGAGCCTTGATCTGCTCCAATAATGAAGACTGGGAGACAACGCATGCAAGAACTCGGCTGGGCTCTGAAATATCCAACCTCACAAGTATGTTAGCCAAGGACTGAATGTCCAAAGCTAGTGGCCTCTCCTCTGCTGAAATGAATGCCAAACTTCCCATACTCTCCGCTTTTTTGCTCATGGCATCCGCAACTACATTAGCCTTTCTTGTATGATAAAGGATGGTAATATCATAATCTTTTAGTAACTCAAGCCATTTGCGCTGCCTCAAATTGAGATCCCTCTGCTTGAACAAATGCTGCAAGCTGCGATGATCGGTGTAAACCTCACAGGACACCCCATAAAGATAATGCCTCCAAATATTGAGAGCATGAATAATTGCGGCCAACTCCAAATTGTGTAAAGGGTAATTCTTCTCGTGGGGCTTCAGCTGACATGAAGCATATGCAATAACTCACCCCTCCTGCATCAATACGCAACCCAAGCTAACGTATGAAGTGTCGTAATACACTATATACATCCTTGAACCGGAAGGCAACACTAATACCAGTGATGAAGTTAATGCGGTCTTGAGCTTTTAAAAGCTCGCCTCACAATTGTTGTACCATCAGAACAGAGCATACTTCTGGGTCAATCTAGACAAATGTGCTACAATAGATGAGAAGCCCTCCACAAACCGACAATAATAACCTGCTACCCCAGGAAGCTCCTGATCTTAGTCGTCGTGGTAGGACGAGGCCAACTCTAAACTAATTTGATCTTCCTGTGATCTACCTTAATACCTTCGCCTGATACTACATGTCCCAAGAATGCCACAGAATCTAACCAGAACTCACACTTGGAGAACTTAGCATATAGCTTCTGTTCCCGCAAGGTCTGAAGCACCACTCTCAAATGCTGCTCGTGCTCCTTTATACTACGTGAGTAGATCAAAATGTCATCAATGAAGACAATAACAAATGAATTAATATATGGCCTGAACACCCGGTTCATCAAATCCATAAATGTTGTCGGGGCGTTAGTCAAACCGAAAGACATCACTAGAAACTCATAATGGACATATCTAGTCCAGAAAGCCATCTTCGGAACATCAAAATCCCGAATCTTCAGCTGATACTACCCCGATCTCAAGTCGATCTTAGCGAACACCCTAGCACCCTGCAATTGGTCAAACAAATCATCAATACGCGGCAACGAGTACTTGTTATTAACGGTAACTTTGTTCAATTGGCAGTAATCAATGCACACCCGCATTGTCAAATCCTTCTTCTTCACAAATAACACTGGTGCACCCCAAGGTGACACACTCGATCTGACGAACCCCCTTTGCTAGCAACTCCTCAAGATGTTCCTTCAACTCCTTCAACTCTTTGGGAGCTAGGCGGTTGTGTGGAATAGATATAGGCTGGGTACCTGGATCCAAATCAATATAGAAATCAACATCACGGTCGGGTGGCATGCCTGGAAGATCAGAAGGAAACACATCGGAGAACTCCCAAACTACGGGCACCGAATCAATCGCCGGAGTCTCTGTAGTAATATCCCAAACATAAGCTAGATAAGCCAAACAACCCTTTTCGACCATGTGTCGAGCCTTCAGAAATGAGATAACCTGACTAGATATACTGACAGACGAACCCTTCCACTCTAATCTAGGAAACTCTGGCATCGCCAAGGTAATAGTCTTGGCATGGCAATCAAGGATGGCGTGATATGGATACAACCAATCCATGCCCAGGATGACCTTAAAGTCGGTCATATCGAGAAACAAAAGATCCCCTTGGGTCTCATAACCACAGAAGGTAACAATGCAGGACCGATAGATTCTATCCAGAACAATATAATCGCCCACTGGAGTGGACACATAAACGGGAGTACCCAAGGACTCCCAGGAAATGAGCAAATAGATATAAAACATATGAATATGTAGACCCTAGATCAAATAATACCGAAGCATCCCTATCGCAAATAAAAATAATACATGTGATCACGGCATCTGAGGCTACTGCATCTGGTCTGGCTGGGAAGGCATAGAGTCTGGCTGGCCTCCATCTCTAGGACGACCCCTACCTACCTGCCCTCTGCCTCTGGGCGGTCGGATGGCTGGTGGGGCAGCTGGTGCTGTAATCATAGGTTGCTGACCCTGCTGTACTGCCTTGCCCCGAAGCCTGGGGCAGAATCTCTGCACATGACTGAGATCCCCGCACTCGAAACAACCTCTCAGTACGGTGGACTGCTGACCTGAAGTCTGACCTTGATGGACTGAACACCCACTGGAGGATCCTTGAATAGCTGGTGGGTGGTAGGAACTCTCTGGCATGACACTGAAATAAGGTTACACTGGAGCATCTCGAAGAGGCGGCGGTGCTGGATATGTGGTCCTGCTTGACTGACCCCTTACAAACTGACCCCTGCCCCCAGCTGGGGCACCACTGAACTCTCCAGAATATCAAAATCTCTTATCCCTCGTCGCCTGCTCTCAGCTCCGCTGATGGTCACCCTCGATCCTCCGAGCTATCTCCACAGCTAGCATGTAAGAAGTCCCCATCTCCACTTTTCGAGCCATGGTGGCCTGGATACTAGAGTGCAAACTGAAAACAAACCTCCGCACTCTCTCTGCATTGGTAGGAAGTATCATAAGTGCATAGGGAGACAACTCAGAGAATCTCGCCTCAGATGTCGGTCCTACTGAAGCTTCTCGAACTGAAACCGTAACTCTTCCCTCTGAGAGGGTGGAAAAAATCTGTCCAAGAAGAGGCATGTAAACTGATCCCAAGTCATGGAAGGAGAACCTGCTGGTCTGCCAAAAAGATAGGACTGCCACCATCTACGGGCCCTGCCCTCCAGCTGAAAGGTGGTAAAGTCCACCTCGTGGGACTCCAATATACTCATGTTGTGTAGTCTGTCCCTATATCGATCAATAAAATCCTGGGGGTCCTCATGTCGGTAACCCCCAAAGATAGTAGGATGTAGCCTAGTCCATATGTCTAATAGCTTTTGCGGATCGCCGGCCACAGCTGGTCTGGGCTCATGTATAGCTGTTGCAACTGGCTGAGCTCCACCCACGAATAGTGCGCCCGGAGTCTGATATACGGCAACTGCATGCCCTGGAGCCTGAGCGGTATAGGTCTGTGCTCCCTCTCCCGCTTGAGATGTGGTTGGGTCTGCTGGAAATAAACCAGCCTGAGTTATAGAATCCATGAACCACAGCGTATGACCCATGACCTCCTGGAATCTCGGTGCGGACATGAAATCCACCGGGGCTGGCTCTGCTGCAGGCACCTCGCCCTGCTCCTCAATAATAGGATCCTCTATTGGATCCACTGGTGGCATGACTGGAACAACTCTAGGACGCCCTCATCCTCTACCACGAGCTAGATCCCTCCCTCGGCCTCTAGCAACAGGGGGAGCAGCTCCTCCATGATCGGGTACGTCTGCCGCGCGCGTTCTCACCATCTGTGAGAGAATAAGAGAATGATGCTTAGCACAACATCAACTGCACGATAGGAGATAAAGAAAAGAGTAGTTTCCTAACACCCTATAGCCTCTCGAAGATAAGTACGGACGTCTCCGCACCGATCCGCAAGACTCTATTAGGCTTGCTCATAACTTGTGAGACCTACGTGAACCTAGTGCTCTGATATCATGTTGTCACAACTCAGTTTCTCCTATAGGCCGTGATGGCGCCCAACGTCACCGCTAGGCAAGCCAACGGTGAATTCACTACGTAATTACTCCTTTTAATAGGTTTCCAAGTAATTAAATTCCATTTATTAAGAAATTTAAGAAGAAGAAAGTTTAATAAATAAAACATAAGCAACTTAGCGCAATCATAGATATATAAATGCTCCAAAAACATAAAGTCTATTATAATGTGTTCCAAGACCTGGTGTCACAAGTGTATAAGCACTAGTAGAATATATAAAACTCTAACTACTGTCTGGAATAACATAGACAAAAAATAAGTACAAAAGAAAGTCTCTAGGTGCTGTAGGACGGCTCAAGAAGCAACTCACCACTAGGCCTCAGGGTATCGGGGATTCGCGCCGGTATGACCGCTAGATGCACCTGCATCAGATCCTGCACGGTTAGTGCAGAAGTGTAGTGTGAGTATATAAATAACATGTACCCAGAAAGTATCAAGTCTAACCTCGAAGGAGTAGTGACGAGGAGTCGACATCGACACTTACTATAGGATAACAGTAAAGAAATATGGAATTCTAAATAAGCATAGGTTATGTAAATAATAATAATAACTCAATAACAAGCAGAAAGTAAATAATTCTTTCACGCATGAAAAGTCCCAAATAAATTTATGTCTTATATAATTTTAGCCTCTCAAGTAAGGAAAAGATATCAAATATATAATTACACTTCGAGTGTTATCACGCACGATTATATCAAGGTCGTACGGCCCGATCCAAAATAATATATACACTGTCAAGGTTCGAACAGCACGAACCATAGATGCATCTATCTACTGTCGAGGTATTTGGCCCGCTCCACAAGAAAGAGGATACTTTATAAACAACAGGTTTAAGAGCTAATACAAGACTAATGTACAATGAAAAACAATTTTTATTAAGGGTCAAGTAACCCGCCAAAACTCAATAAGTGAAATTCGGTCTTTTACAATTTCTCTAACAAGTTCCAATGTAATTTAGGTACTTTAATAAACAAGTAGGGTGCAAACATTACAAGTATTTCATGATTAGGGTCCTAAACTACCCGAACATAATCATAGTTAGTAGCTACGTATGGACTCTAGTCACCTCGTGCGTATGCAGCCCCCGCAATTTGAAGCAAATAGCAATTTAAATCACCTATGGGGTAAATTCGCTCTTACAAGGTTAGGCAAGAGACTTACTGTCACGACCCAAAATCCATTAAAGGTCATGATGGCGCCGGACACCGCTGTCAGGCAAGCCAACAATACATACTTAGCTTAATTACCCATTTTAGTATTTTTGAAATCAAAATTCTTCAATGAAATAATAAAGATAAAACTCATAGAGTAAATGATAATTATTTTTAGCAACTAAATTTCTAAATAATTCACAACCATTC
The DNA here is from genome assembly GCA_000715115.1 of Nicotiana otophora. Classification (NCBI taxonomy): domain Eukaryota; kingdom Viridiplantae; phylum Streptophyta; class Magnoliopsida; order Solanales; family Solanaceae; genus Nicotiana; species Nicotiana otophora. The sequence continues at coordinate 21,908 of AWOL01S0017111.1, forward strand.
CCAAAACCCGATGTCACAAGTGCATGAGCATTTACTAGGGAATTAAAAATAAATACAAAATCTGTCCAGAATACAAATTAGACAAGAAAATATAATAACTCTGAAGGAGACTCTGTTGGTTGCGGATCATAATACAGAATGCAGCTCACCTATGTCCCCACAATTATTAACCACACTCTTGCGCCCACAAGGCCGCTAGACATATATGTACCTACACAATAAAATGTGCAGCAAGTGCAGCATTAGTACGAAAATAACGTGTACCCAGTAAGTATCAAGCCTAATCTCAAAAAGATAGAGACGAGATGGCCGACTTTGATACTCACTAAGAGTCAATAATAATAAATGCAATAAAAATAGCAATATCTAGATCAACATGGTTTATAGAATTTACAATGATTTTCTTTAACCAGCAGAAATAATTAAATTCCTTCAAATGCAACAATTCTCAATATATTAATTAAATTCCTTCAATTCCAATAAATTTCTAATTTATCAATTAGCCTCATTTACAGGAATAACAATAATTCCTTAACAAGCAGAGATAATTAATTCTTTAAATTCCAAAGATTTTCAATTTATCAATTAGCTTCACAAGCTGCAATAAACTATCAAAGTATCGTGTAATTATTATTATTAGGCACGATTTCTGCCGAGGTCGTACGGCCCGATCCAGAGTGTCGTGTACACTGCCGAGGGACGTACGGCGTGATCCATAGATGCATCTATCCTGCAGAGACGTTCGTCCCGCTCCACAAGAAAGGAGGACATTTCTTATGTACCTCCAGAAGGAGAGTATATTTATTATAAGATAAATTCGGGAGAATGAAAATTTTCTTTTAACAATTTATTAATTTAAACAAAAAATTAAGCATATGAGATTTTTATCTTTTAATATTTGTACCTAACAATTCACAATATATATATATATATATATATATATATATATATATATATATATATATATATATCAAATAATATTAATTAAACAAAGAATATGATTTGCACAAGTAATTCATGCTTTGAGTCCTAAACTACCCGAACTTTAGCATTAATAGTAGCTACGCATGGACTCTCGTCACCTCGTGCGTACGTAGCCCCCATAATTAGCAACAATTATTAATTTAATTATCTATGGGGTAATTTCTCCCTCACAAGATTAGACAAGAGACTTACCTTATCTCAAAGTCTACTTTCCGATTACCACGTCGCATATATTTCTCAATTCGATGCCGAAAACTCCGAAAATATCCAAAAGTTATACAAAATAATTAATACATGTTCAATAATTCGAATTTAGGCTATTAGTTAAATTACCCTAAATAAAACAGCAAAATTTCTAAAATTCATCTCAGGCCCACGTGCTCGAATTCTGGAAATTTTCGGATGAAAACATTACCCATAATCTCAAGAACTCAAATATATAATTTCTATCCAATTCCATAATCATTTTCGTGGTTAAATTCTCGTTTTTATAAAATCTAGGTTTTTCATCTAAATTTTTGATTTTTAAGATTTACTAGTTATAATCTACCTATAATCTATGTATTTAACTCAAGGTGTGTAGAATTAACTTACCTCATAATTGATGGTGAAAATGGTGCTCAAAGTTTGTCCTCAAAATCGGCTCCCATGAAGAAATGGGGTGGAAATGAGTCCAACCCCCGTTTTTAATAGAACACTGCCCAGACCCGTTCTTCTTCGCGTTCGCGACAAATGCCTCGCGTTCGCGAAGGCCAGATGTTCCTGCCCCAGCATTTCCTCTTCGTGTTCGCGTGACCAGTGTCGTATTCGCGAAAGCCTGTCCATGCAAGGCATCGTGTTCGCGTTCAAGCCATCGCGTTCGCGTAGGCCAAATGGCCTTAGGCCCGTCTCCTTCATTTCTTCTACGCGTTCGCGATTTCCCTTCGCGTTCGCGAAGGCTCCTCAGGCACCTCTCCACGTTCACGAGCCCTTCTTCGCATTTGCGAAGGCCAAATCCAGCACCCCCAAAATTTCTTCTTCGCGTTCGCGGGACTTCCTTCGCATTCAGGATGAAGGAAACCAGACACCAGAAACAGCAGTTCCAAAACGGCCCAAAATGATTCGAAACCACCCTGAAACACACCTGAGGCCCCCGGGACCCCGTCCGAACATACCAACAAGTTTGAAATCATAAAACAAACTCGCTCAAACCCTCGGAACATGTAAAACAATATCAAAACTAAGAATCATACCCCAAACCAAATTGATTCAACTTAGAAATTTCAAATTCTTCAAACTTACTCCGAACGCACCGAAATATACTTATACTACTCGGAATGACACCAAATTTTGCATGCAAGTCTTACCATACGGACCTTCTCCAACATCCAGAATCGGATACCGAACCCGATATCAAAAAGTCCACTCCCGGTCAAATTTCTTAAAAACCTTCAAATTTCTAACTTTTGCCAAATGACTCTGAAATGACCTACGAACCTCCAAATTAACATCCGGTAGTGCTCCTAAAACCAGAATCACAATACGGAGCTATTCCCAGGCTCGAAATTCCAAACGAACCTCGATTACTCCAAAACCTACTCCAAACCAAATTTAAAGAACATTAAACCTTCAAATAGTTGATGTTTACTATTAATTACCAAAATGCTTCCGGGTTATCCAAAATCCGATTCGAACACATGCCCAAGTCTGAAATCATCATACGAACCTAATGGAACCGTCAAATCCCGATTCCGAGGTCGTTTTCTAAAAATGTTGACCGAAGTCAAACTTAGCCTTTTAAGACTAACTTAAGGAACCAAGTGTTCCGATTTTAACCCGAACACTTCCAAATTCCGAACCAACCATCCCCGCAAGTCATAAATTATTAAAAATACATACGGAAAGTTTTATTTTAGGGAACGGGATTCCAAAATTTAAAATGACCGGTTAGGTCATTACACTTACCTTGTCTCAAAGCTCGCTTCCCGGTCTCAAATTCACTCTAAAGCCTCAACTTTGTGCCGAACAATCCGAAACTAGTCAAATGTTGTATAAATTAATCAATATGCGCTCAAAAGTTAATGATTTAGCTATTAGAGTAATTACCCAACCCAAATTAAAAGATTCTTAAAATTCTCCCCTGGGCCCTCGTGCCCGGATTCTGAAAATCTTCGAAGAAAGTTGTTACCCATAACCTCACAAACTCAAATATATAATTTTCACTCAATCCCATAACCATTTTCGTGGGTAAATTCCATTTTTATCAAAACCTAGGGTTATTCATCTAAACCCATAATTTTCAAATATCTACATGTTAAAATCTACCCATAATCTATGTATTTAACTTACATTGGATAGAAATTACTTACCTCAAATAGCTATATGGAAATCTCTCTCTAGGAAGCTCCAACATTTCCCCAAAAAGTGAAATAAATGAACCAAAAATGACCTAAGTCCGAAATAAATGGACCTCACTGCCTCCAGGAATTTCGCATCTGCGGTCCGAGGGCCGCATATGTGGCACCGCATCTGTGGATTATCATAGATGCAGTCCTCTCTTGGCTGGCCTAAATCCGCATCTGCGGAAGAATGGCTCGCTTCTGCGATCCCGCTCCTATGGCGTGAGAGCCGCATCTGCGCTCTTCTTCGCTAATGCGGTCCCTTGACCGCTTCAGCGGTCGCGCATCTGTGCCCACCGCGTCCGCATCTACGATTCCTGGGCTTCCTAAGCTGGACCGCTTTTGCGGCTGCTGGCTCGCTTCTGCGAGCTCGCACCTGCGGCTGGCCCTCCGCAGGTGCGATTACACCAGAAGTTGGATGCTTCAGCTGATCACCCAAGTCCAAACGACTTCCGCATATCGTCCGAATGGCATTCGGGGCCCCCGAGGCCTCGTCCAAACATACCAACAAGTTTGTAAACATAAAATGAACTCGCTCGCACCCTCAAAATGCGGAAAACAACATTAAAACTATGAATCGCAACCCAAAATCAATAGGATCAACTTATGAACTTTAAATTCTTCCAACTTAGTCTGAACGCGCCGATTCATACTTAAACTTCTTGGAATGGCAACAAATTTTGCGTGCAGGTCTTAAATCACCATACGGAACTATTCTCAGGCTCTGAATCACCAACAAACCTCGATAACACCAAAACCTACTCCAAACTAAATTCAAAGAACTTTTAAACCTTCACTAAAACAACTTTGAACATTAAGCGCCGAAACGCTCCCGGGTCATCCAAAACCCGATCCGAACATACGTCCAACTCCAAAATCATCATACGAACCTATTGGAACCATCAAATCCCGTTTCTGAGGTCGGTTACTCAAAATGTTGACCAAAGTCAAACTTAGTCCCTTTAAAGCCAAACTAAGGAACCAAGTATTCCGATTTCAGTCCGAACCCTTCCAAATCCCGAACTAACCATCCCCACAAGTCATAAAATAGTAAAAACACATACGGGGAATATTATTTAGAAGAACGGGGATCTAGAAAGCAAAATGACCGATCGGATCGTTACAAGTTTTGTTAACTTTGAACTCAATTTATGTTTAGGTGTATTAAATTCCACCTTTTAGGTTTAGGAGAGTTTTCTATAATTAATAAAAATTTGCCAATCCGAAAAAAGAAAGAAAATAAAAGAGTACAACCTTCAAAAAAAGAAAATAAAAGATTACAGGAACAAAAGAAAATTGAAAATAAAAGCTACACCGACTTCAGAATGATAATTATGGTAACTTTATATATAACTGGCAACTTTATATATGACTTTCGTGTCTAATTTATACTATTTATTTTCCTTCACATAATTAGTAAGAGTATGTGAAGCCAATACTGTACATAAGTTATTGCTTTTCTTAATGTATCTCTCTTGATGGTTTGAAGTTCTTTAGTTCAATTTTTCTAACGTAAATTTTCTTTTGTGGTGCATTAGACAATTCTCTTTATGTTTCTTTTCTTAATGGTTTGAAGTTCTTTAGTTTAAATATCCTAAGGTTTTCTTCTTCTTCTTTGTGGTGCATTAGTTCATTAAAATTTAGACACATATTTATTGATCATTTTACCCTTTAAAAGTCGATTCATGACAATTATCTAATTATTTTCATAATATTTAAGACCCTTTAAAGTCCTTATATTTAGTAGGACTTCAAACCAACGAGATAAAGAACCTCTGGGCGTGTAGATATCAATATTTTAATTTATGGAGAATGAACGCACTCCATAAAAATATAATTTATTCTTATTATATCAAGGTTAGTGTGATGAAGACGTAGAATCACACTACATTTGGCTGGAAAGTTTTACTAGAAAAAAGATTTATAGAAATAAAGTTGAATTGGAATTGAACAAGATTATCACATTGGAAAAAATAACAAGGATACATCTGATTAGATATATTTTTTTCTACGAACTCCCAAATCCAACAAATTTTTATGGATGATATTTTCATGATTCTCCTGGCACACGACTCTGATTCGTGAAAATTTCAAGTTTTGCAGACTATTGGACATGAGATCAAGGTATGATAAATTCATTACCTGTTAATGCAACAAAACTTCATGACCTGAGATCAGGACTTCATATTCTAATTATTTGGTCTAAGGATTAATCTTTTTGTATCCTTTTTAAATTTTACTATGTGCAATATAATTAAATTAATGACCTATTAGTGTTTTGATTTGTATTCAACAATTAGATCATATCAAGCAACATAGCATGATATCGACTTAAGTTGGTGGAGTGTAACATCAATTGCCCCCTACTGGTTTCTGTAACGACCCGACCGGTCGTTTTGAGCTCCAGCGTATCGTTCGGCGGTTTGAGGCCTTAAGTAGCTTCACTTCACGTATTATGACTTGTGCGCGTGGTCGGAATTGCATTTCGGGAAGTTCGGAGCTGATTTGGAAAGCAAATTCTAATTTCGGAAGCTTTAAGTTTGAGGAATTGACTAAAGCGTGATTTTTAAGTAAACGACCTCGGAATCGGGATTTGGAGGTTCCAACAGGTTTGTATGATGATATTGGACTTGGGCGTATGTCCGGATCAGGTTCTGGATGACCCGGGAGCGTTTCGGCGCCTACTGTAGAAGTTGGCATTTTGGAAGGATTTCATAAATTTGGGTTGAAGTGCATTTCAATGTTATTGATGTCCGATTGGGATTCCGAGCCCGGGGATAGCTCCGTATGGTGATTCTAGACTTAGGGGCACGTCCGAAAGTGGATTTGGAGGTCCGTAGGTCGTTTCGGGGTCATTTGGCGAAAAATAAAAATTTGAAGGTTTTTGAAAAATTTGACCGGGAGTGAACTTTTTTATATCGGGGTCGGAATCTAATTCCGGGAGTTGGAGTAGGTCCGTAATGTCAATTATGATTTGTGTGCAAAATTTGAGGTCAATCGGACGTGATTTGATAGGTTTCGACATCGAAGGTAGAAGTTTGAAGTTTTAAAGTTTATTAAGTTTGAATTGGAGGGTGATTCATGTTTTTAGCGTTGGTTGATGTGATTTAAAGGCTCGACTAAGTTAATAATGTGTTTTTGGACGTGTTGGTATATTTGGTTGAAGTCCCGAGAGCCTCGGGTGGATTCCGGATAGTTAACGGATCGAGTTTGGACTTGGAAGAAATGTTGAGGTTGTTGTCTCCTGGTGTAACCGCACCTGCGAGGTTAGGGCCGCAGGTGCGGAGCCGCAGAAGCGGCCAAGAGGGTCACATAAGCGGTTCTGGCTGGGCAAGACTGGGATAGCAGATGCGGTCAAGTTCCGCAGAAGCGGGACCGCACCTGCGCATGAAGAGCCGCAGATGCGCTACATGGGGTGCAGATGCGGGGATTGTTGGGCCGAGCTGGAGCCACACCTGCGATGGAGTTTCCGCAGGTGCGAAGGTCGGGCTGGGCAGAATGTTTTTAAAGCAGGGTTTGGGTTCATTTCACCCATTTTTCATTTGGTTGGGCGATTTTTGGAGCTCTTGGAAGGGAGATTTTCTCCATCTATGTCAACGTAAGTGATTCTCACCTATTTGCAAGTTAAATACTTGGATTATATATGGATTTAGACTTGAAAATTTGTGAAAATTTGGGATTTTGAAGAAAAACCTAGAAATTGGGTAATTTTGGATTTTGACGACGAAATTGGACATGGAATTTGGAATAAATTATATATTTGAGTTCGCGGTGTCATGGGTAAAGTTTATCTTTGAAAATTTTCGGAATCCGGACACGTGGGCCGAGGGTGATTTTTATCGACTTTTCAAGCGGAGTTAGAAATTGTTGTAAATTGGATTATATGAGTATTAGAGTATATATTTATGGGTTTGCACATTATTGACTAGTTTTGGAGTGTTGGGCATCGGTTTCAGTTGTTGGAAGGGCTTGGGAGCCGGTTGTGGAATTTCGGAGTGAGGTAAGTCTCCTTTCTAACCTTGTAAGAGGGAATTAACCCCGTAGGTGAGATAATTCAATATGTGCTTCTATTTGTGAGGGCTATGTACGCACGAGATGACGAGAGTCCGTGCGTAGCTACTAATATGTTTATGTCCGGGTAGTCTAGGACCCAGATCATGTTATAATTGTGACGCTTGCATCCTACTTTTTAATTTAAATTGCTTAAATCATATCGAAACTTGATAAAGGAACTTTAAAGGGTTAAACTTCATTTACTTGACCGTTAAATGAGAATTTAAAATTTTGGAACATTTGCCCCTTAATAAATCTTGAATTGGTTGTTTAATGTGTATTTTCTTTTTTTGGAGTGGGTCGAACGCCTCGGCAGGTTAAATAGATGCATCTATGGTTCGCGTCGTTTGACCCTCGGCACTTCACAGTTTAAATATTTATGTTGGATCGGGTCGTACGACCTTAGCATGATTTGCGCATGATATATCTTTGGAATTGATAATAATTGATATTGTTTTCATTAGCCCGAGGTCCAAAATTGTTAAATGACGAAAATAAGTTTGGAAATTTCTTATGTACAAAAGAATGATTCACTTATTTCATGATATTGAGCTTACAGTTGTTCTACGTAATTCATGCTTAGTTATATCATTGATATTTTATTATAGCCCATAGTAAGTGTCGAAGTCGACCTCTCGTCACTGCTTCTTCGAGGTTAGGCGGGATACTTACTGGGTACGCATTGATTTACGTACTCATACTACACTTGCTGCATATTTTTGTGCAGGTGCATATATGTCTAGTGGCCTTATGGGCGCATAGGTGCGGTTATTGCGGGGACTTAGATAAGCTGCATTTCACATTTCGAGTCCGCAGCCAGCAGAGTCTCCTTAAGAATATTTATATTTCTACTGTCCGAATTTGTATTCCGGACAGATGTTGTATTTTATTTTGCATTCCTAGTTGATGCTCATGCACTTGTGACACCGGGTCTTGGAGTGATTTTGGGTTGTCCTGTATTGAAATTGTTATAAAATATTATTATTTATTTTATAAATTTCATCTTTTACTATTTAATTGAAGGAAATATGATTTCAGAAATATTAAAATGAGAACCAAATTAAGTATTTATTTTTGGCTTGCCTGACAGCGGTGTCTGGTACCATCACGATCTTTAATGGATTTTGGGTCGTGACAACATGGTATCAGAGCACTAGGTTCACTTAGGTCTCACGAGTCATGAGCGAGTCTAGTAGAGTCTTGCGGATCGGTACGGAGACGTCTGTACTTATCTTCGAGAGGCTACAGGACTGTTAGGAGCACTTCCCTTCTTTATTCCTCATCTTGTGATTTGATTCCTTTGAGGCTTATGCTTTCATCTCCTTCCTATTCAATCTTGTGCGGCGTGAAGTGCTTGTTATAAATTTGGAATCGAGGAACTTTAATTGTACTGCAGATGTGGTGCGGGATGTTTCTCCCCGCGTATTTGATTGGGCTATAGTCGTCACCTTACGGAAGGTCGTTCTGTCGTTTCAGCTCGGTATCAATATTACCTAAGGTTTGAGGTTTGGCATTGATTGTTATGATGATTCGTGCATTGCCATTGCACCATGTTTGTGTAATGGTAGGATACTTGTCTATGCGTCGAAGCAGTGAATGACTTGGAAGGAGGTTTACTCAATGCATGATTCAGAGATCCAATATTTTATTTCCGGTAAAGGAAGGCAATCGGACTATGAATGTTCAGGTTTGGATTAACGGAGTTACGAGACTTGGTATTTCAAGCATGGTGGAATTTTCATCTGTGATGTGGTGTCATCGCCCTGATTGAATGTGTTATGTTCGCCGGTGTTATGGTCTTCATCAACTTGCCTTCGGGGTAGGGTAGTGTGAAATAGTGCCGGGGAAGTGGCTGTCAGAGATCGTAGTGTGCGGTGGTTCAGAACTTAATCGGTGGTCCGGGTGTTGAGGGCTCAAGGAAGATGATCTTCGGAAAGGTTTAAAGTTGGTATCGATCGATTGGTTCAAGTGCTACAGAGATAGATTTTGATTTAAGGCAACAACTGGGCAGCGAAGGATGAGGAAAGATATGTGGGAGGTTTCTTGCGGTGGTTAGGCTTCTAGAAGGCCAAGTGTAAGAAAACAGAAGTCGAATAGTTTCTTAAAAGAGAGGATTTGACCAAAGTGGGAGAGTGGCAGAGTAGCATATGGGTTCTGTGGTAGGATATCTACACACCTTGAGGAAAGTTTAGAGTGATTTGGAACTCATGGTGGACAGTGACTAAGTCTACGAACTTAATTTGGAATAATGGCTACTATAAGGAGGAAGGTTGGATACGATAGAAAGGAGTTGCTTGATATGAAGAAGGATACAACATAACTTTGGATTGGAATGTATTGCCGCACCTTTAGTTGATGTCCGTGAGGAGTGAACGGACTTGTACGGCTGGTGAACGAGCACAGACTCATGATGGTTTATTGGTTTTGTGGTAATTGTACTCAGAGCAGCATTGTTGGAAGATATCGGTATGGAATTTCCATAGGTGGGTTATTTTTGACGAGTAGGTTAACTGTTGCATGGTGTTGAAGAAGCTTCTACGAAGAATTTTACTGACTATCCGGTAAGAGGTCGAATATGTAGATATGGCTAGTGATTTAGAGCATTCATGAAATGGTTAACATAAGGATTTCGGGGAATTTGGCGGGTCGATTGCGCGAGGTCATGTCAGTGAGGAAGAAGGAATCTTGGTAGGTTCCAAGGTTATGTAATGGTAGCTTCAAGCTTAAGTGGGAGAGCCCCACCGCCTACGATTGGATTGCATGGTTGTCTACTTGTGAGGTTTCTGGTTATTGACATATTGGTGGATTGTTAAGACTAAGGAAAGAGAACATCAGTGGTAATTTGAGCAAAGGATTTGAGGAATGTGTGTTGTAATTGGCCTTATCGGTTCATGTTCAGGTTTTGGGAAGACTCAGAGTTTATGCTTCGTGGGGATGTGATATACAAGGAAAGGGATTTAGTCGCTTCTTTGAGAGGGTGTACATGTGCTAACAGGGCCTTGGAGTTGATTATATTTGGGACCGAGTCAGAGTGGGTGACTCTCAACAACGGTCCTAGTGGATCAAAAGTTAAAGTGCGGTACCTAAGGATTTCGAGTCCGTAGTATGGCTGAGTATCGAGTTTTTGCAGCAGATTATGTAAAGGGGCTTGGAGTGTTTTATGTTGTCTTCGGTCTGTGATGTAGCATTAGAGGAATAGGAGAAAATAACTTCGGATTTGTAAAGGAAATATCAGAATGGGTGTACCAATTGAAGATGCGAATGTGCGCACAAGGAGGGTATGAGATGGTTTGTGGGTTTTGAGACAAACATGGTCTCGTGAAAGAAGGTCACTCAAGATGAGTGCGGATTTGGGTTCATGATGATTTTAATGGAGCTATTATTATTTCTAGGGCAAGTCCCGAGTAAATTAGAAGAAGTGGCTCGGTTGGTAATGGTTGAATCAACGTGATTATGGCAGTGACCAGTTTCTTCAGCGTGAAGTTATACATGTGGTTTGTGGTTGTACACTTGGGCTTGAGCGCCACCACAACTTGGTTAATTTGGGAGGTATTCGATACATATGGCATGTTGTGTGAAAATGGATCCTAGAAGGGACGTGGTGGATTAGACCACTACTTGGGGTTGTATTTTCTACGGTTATGAGAATTCAGTCACGTGTTGCAATGGTTATCCTGAAATGAGTCAAGTGAGAGGTTCCTATATGATGAAGTGCGTATTCTATTAGTGGTTCAGGAGTTATGATGAAATTCTTGTACTCTTATGCATTGGCATGATTAGGTGCAGTGAGTAGCATGGGAATTGAAAGTTGAGGATCAAGGTTGCGGTTCGGTATTGACAAGAATGTCATGAGCTCGAATGATCAAGGAAGAATTCAGATGTTTAGAGTGAGCTGGTATTGTCTTTAGCGTCACCTGAGATCGGTGTCTTGTGTAAGAGGCTTGGTGTACTGATTTGAGGCTTCTTGATTTGCTTTACAACATTAGTGTGGCCGGTGGTATGGATGTGCAGACTTGTTACCTGATGCGGAAGGTCATGGGAGCGTATCCCACAGGAAGATTGTATAAGTGTGACATGTAGTCACTTGATTGATTAAAGATTTGAAACCAAGTATGGAGATCTGGTACTATCGCTAATGTGAGAGTTTAGGCCTGAAAGGCGCTCTATTCAGTTGGTTGTGAATTGCAGAAGTTTGTTCCGGATTTGATGGTTGTTCTTGTGTGTCATGGAAAAGAGGTGTTGTGGATCCTTGAAAGGTTATTAGCCCAGTGCAGTACGATCAGAATCGGCTTGGGGTCCGTTGATGGGTCCAAATGTGGATGTGTACTCTACACCAGCCTGGTGTGTTCATTCAGCATAGCATTCCTTATGGAGGAGTATTCGGGTGTTGGATGTTAATTTCATCGTTAGCTACTTCATGTAATACTCTGTTGTGCCGAGTGGGTTGTGAGACGGCTTGATTATTTGTACAATGTAATGAGGTCCCGCATAGGTGGTGGTGTTATGTGAGCGGGGTGGCTCTCGAGATGCAGAACATATATCGCACCTTAGTTGTGCTTGAGTTTTATAGCATATGACGCTACCCGTCTCCTCAGTATTTGTATTATGCACTTGGTGTGCTTATGGTTTATATTCAGACATTTCGTAAGGTATAAACATTTCTGGCTTGATGGGTATTTCCCCATTTATTTCTATGTGCAGATCGGGTGGCACGCCGCCATGGAGATGTTGTTTGGATCAGGTTGCACGCCGCAACGGGTATCATGGCTGGATCGGGTTGCACGCCGCAATGGTGTCATGTGTGGATCGGGTTGCACGCCGCAACAGTGTGATGTTGAGTACAGTTCCCTATACCTATTCTTGTGTGTTTTGCTTCTCATTTTCTGAGGAAGGTTCATAACATCTTTTCTGTTGTTTAATTAGTCACGTGGGTTGAGCAGCTCTTTCCGGAGTTCATTTTTCTTTATGTATCACATGCGAGTTTGTGTATTGTTGGCAGATGGTGGCATCATATAAGACCCTTGGTAGTGTTTGTGGTGGCTTATTGCCGAAACAACTTATACTGGGTGAGACAAGATTATTGGACCTGGATTAGTGCGATCAGATTATATGAGGCATATTAAAAAGCAAATATCGTTATTTGGTTCATAATGGGGTAATGGTCCTTGTCAAGATAAGGAACCCAATGATTTTTTGACTCGGCGGTTGGTTATGAATTTATACACATCCCTTCTGTTGTGGCAGTATTGCGAGAGTTGAAACGAGACTTATATGCTTCGTGAGGTATGTTGTGAGCATCAGATTCGTGGGATTTCGGTTGTTGTTATCAGGGGATGTTATTATAGTCATGTGAATTATGCGGTGCATGGTGTGGATTCTGTGAAGGTATGCAAACATGTATTGGTCCATCATATAGTGATTAATACGGCGTTTGTATGTTGGAAACAGGCATGGCATAGAATTTCAAATGTTAGAATTTGGCTCTAAGGTTAATTTGACTAAATAAAAGGGAGAATCTTTAGATTTGCTCGAGGGAATGTGCTCAACTGGGTTGTGGTAGCACGGGTAGGTGCACGAGGTATTAAACAATGATTTCAGACAACTCCAGAGCAGTTCTTAGCACGTTCGAGGACGAACGTATGTTTAAGTGGGAAAGAATGTAACGACCCGATCGGTCGTTTTGAGCTCCAACGCGTTGTTCAGAGGTTTGAGGCCTTTAGTAGCTTCGCTTCAGGTATTATGACTTGTGTGCGTGGTCAGAATTGAATTTCGGGAAGTTTGGAGTTGATTTGGAAAGAAAATTCTAATTTCGAAAGCTTTAAGTTGGAGGAATTGAATAAAGCCTTATTTTTAAGTAAACGACCTCGGAATCGGAATTTGAAGCTTCCAACAGGTTCGTATGATGATATTAGACTTGGGCGTATGTCCGGATCGGGTTCTGGATGACCCGGGAGTGTTTCGGCGCCTATTGTAGAAGTTGGCATTTGGAAGGATTTCATAAATATGGGTTGAAGTGCATTTCAATGTTATCGATGTCCGATTGGGATTTCGAGCCTGGGAATAGCTTCGTATGGTGATTCTGGATTTAGGGGGCGTCCGGAAGTGGATTTGGAGGTCCGTAGGTCGTTTCGGGATCATTTGGCGAAAAATGGAAATTTGAAGGTTTTTGGAAAATTTGACCGGGAGTGGACTTTTTGATATCGGGGTCAGAATCCGATTCCGAGAGTTGGAGTAGGTCTGTAATGTCAATTATGACTTATGTGCAATATTTGAGGTCAATCGGATGTGATTTGATATGTTTTGGCATCGAAGGTAGAAGTTTGAAGTTTCAAAGTTCATTAAGTTTGAATTGGAGGGTGATTCGTGTTTTTAGCGTTGGTTGATATGATTTAAAGGCTCAACTAAGTTCGTAATGTGTTTTGAGACGTGTTGGTATATTTGGTTGAGGTCCCGAGGGCCTCGGGTGGATTCCGTATGGTTAACAGATCGAGTTTGGACTTTGAAGAAATGTTGAGGCTGCTGTCTCCTGGTGTAACCGCACCTGCGAGGTTAGGGTCGCAGGTGCGGAGCCGCAGAAGCGGTCAAGAGGGTCGCAGAAGCGGTTCTGGCTGGGGAAGGCTGGGACCGTAGATGCAGTCAAGTTTCGCAAAAGAAGGATCGCACCTGCGCATGAAGAGCCGCAGATGCGCTACATGGGGCGCAGATGCGGGGATTGCTGGGCCGAGGTGGAGCCGCACATGCGATGGAGTTTCTACAGGTGCGGGGCAGCAGAAGCAGCTATTTGACCGTAGGTGCGAAAGTCGGGCTGGGCAGAATGTTTTTAAAGCGGGGTTTGGGTTTATTTCACCCATTTTTTATTTGGTTGGGCGATTTTTGGAGCTCTTATAAGGGAGATTTTCGTCATCTATGTCAAGGTAAGTGATTCCCACCTATTTTCAAGTTAAATACTTGGATTATATATGGATTTAGACATGAAAATATGTGAAAATTTTGGATTTTGAAGAAAAGCCTAGAAATTGGGTATTTTTGGATTTTGACCACGAAATTGGACATGGAATTTGGAATAAATTATATATTTGAGTTCGTGGTGTCATGAGTAAAGTTTATCTTCAAAAATTTTCGGAATCCGGGCGCGTGGGCCGAGGGTGATTTTTATCGACTTTTCAAGCGGAGTTAGGAATTATTGTAAATTGGATTATAATGAGTATTAGAGTATATATTTATGGGTTTGCACATTTATTGACTAGTTTTGGAGAGTTGGGCATCCGTTTGAGTTGTTGGAAGGGCTTGGGAGCCGGTTGTGGAATTTCGGAGCGAGGTAAGTCTCCTTTATAACATTGTAAGAGGGAATTAACCCCATAGGTGAAATAATTCAATGTGTGCTTCTATTTGTGGGGGGCTACGTATGCACGAGGTGATGAGAGTCTGTGCGTAGCTACTAATATGTTTATGTCCGGGTAGTCTAGGACCCAGATCATGTTATAATTGCGACGCTTGCATCCTATTTGTTAATTTAAATTGCTTAAATCATATCGAAACTTGGTAAAGGAACTTTAAAAGGTTAAACTTCATTTACTTGACCGTTAAATGAGAATTTGAAATTTTGGAATATTTGCCCCTTAATAAATCTTGAATTGGTTGTTTAATGTGTATTTTCTCTTTTGTGGAGTGGGCCGAACGCCTGGGCAGGTTAAATAGATGCATCTATGGTTCGCGTCGTTCGACCCTCGGCAGTGCACAGTTTAAATATTTATGTTGGAGCGGGTTGTACGACCTCGGCATGATTTGCGCAGGATATATCTTTGGAGTTGATAATAATTGATATTGTTTTCATTGGCCTGAGGTCCAAAATTGTTAAATGACAAAAATAAATTTGAAAATTTTTTATGAACAAAAGAATTTTTCACTTATTTCATGATATTGAGCTTACAACCATTCTACGTAATTAATGCTTAGTTATATCATTGATATTTTATTATAGCCCATAGTAAGTGTCGAAGCCGACCTCTCGTCACTACTTCATCGAGGTTAGGGGGATACTTATTGGGTACGCGTTGATTTACGTACTCATACTACATTTATTGCACATTTTTGTGCAGGTGCATATATGTCTAGTGGCCTTGTGGGCGCAGAGGTGCGGTTATTGCGGGGACTTAGGTGAGCTGCATTTCACGTTATGAATCAGTAGCCAGCAGTCTCCTTCAGAATATTTATATTTCCCCTGTCCGAACTTATATTCTGGACAGATGTTGTATTTTATTTTGCATTCCTAGTTGAGGCTCATGCACTTGTGACGCCGGGTCTTGAAGTGATTTTGGATTGTCCTGTATTGAAATTGTTATAAAATATTATTATTTATTTTGTAAATTTCATATTTTACTATTTAATTGAAGGAAATATGATTTTAAAAATATTAAAATGAGAACCAAATTAAGTATTTATTTTTGGCTTGCCTGACAGCGGTGTCCGGCGCTATCATGATCTTTAATGGATTTTGGGTCGTGACAGTTTCAAACATGAATCCAGGGGTGTCAATGGATATTTAAAAACAGACTAAATCGACTGAACCGTACCGTACCGAACCGAGTTTTAGGTTTTTTTTAATAAAACCGTAGGTGATGTTAGGCCAAAATGATATACTTTTAATACATTACTCGCCTTACATGTTGTTAGTTTAGTAGTTAATTGTGCGACGTTTGAGCTAAATTATGTTGGTTTATGTGTAGGAGCATCGGAAGACAAAGACGAGTGAAGGTTGCACAAAAAGAGGACGAAAATGCAAGAAAAGAGCACAAAAATGACAAGTACCCAAACTGTGCTACAGACCAGGCTTTGCAAGGTCTATAACTAGGTTGACCGCACAATAGACCAGGCTTCGCGAGGTCTATAGCCAGGTTGATCGCGCTATCGACCAGGCTTCGCGAGGTCTATAGCCAGGTTGACTGCAGAATAGACCAGGCTTCGCGAGGTCTATAGCCAGCTTGACCGCGCTACAGACCAGGCTTCGCGAGGTCTATAGCTAGGTAATTAAAAGACACGGGTTAAAAGACTCCGACCCGGATTTGGATTTAAGGACTTCAACCCTAGCCTATAAATACTCCCTAAACATGTCTGAACGGGGGGGGCATTTTTAGGGCAGATTCAACAAAGAGGGACATTTTTGGAGATGGGATTTCGACCTAAGGAGGCAAGAACACACCAGGAGCAAGGCAGAGATTTCTTCTTTGAGTTTTTCACTTCCTTCTTCCTATTTTCATTATTGGTTATGAATTCTAGTATTGTAGTTTTGCATACTATTATGAATAGCTAATTTCTTATCTAGAGTTTTGATAGAACCTTTTGTAGGATAAATTCTTGTTATGTTTTATATAATTGAGTCGTTGGATTTCTCTACTTGTTCAACTACGTATTTATTGTTGTTGATTGAATGGCCAGCATTTAACTGTGCCTATTTAGTGTGTATATTGCTCAAGAGAGAGTACGCATTTAGGTAATTATTGAACAACAACACTCCTAACGTATGTGAGAGATCAATACGGAGGGTTTAAAGGTGAGATTAGAGATAACGAAACCTTGGTGTGAATGTAGTGAGCAGTGAATTAGTGCCAGCTAGCGTTGCTCGAGAGAATACGTCTAGTAAATTGTGGTAGTTGCTCGAGAGAGAATTACGATACCCGAAGTACTCATGATCGGTAGAGAATACTTAGGCGAAATTACAGAAGACGTAGCGGGAAGGAATCCGACAATTGGGAAAATCATAACTCTAGACCTCCTTAGGCTTGGCTTCAATTTCATCCTTGTTAGTTGATAATTTTACTGCTTTATAATATCTGTTAGTTAATTAGTATAAATAAAAATCGAATCTTTATAACTAGGAATTTGTTTGGACTTGTGTTTCTTAGCAATATTGAACAACTTTAGCTAAGCCTTAGTTCTCTGTGGGATTCAACTCCGGACTTGTAAACCGGATTATATTTGCAATGACTGCTTAGTCCTTTTTTAGGACTAGAGTTGCGCGTGATCAGTAGGTTTTTATATTAATCTACAACATACCGATAATTAGGTTAGGTTTTTTATTTTATGAAAATAAACCGAAAAAATACCGAACCGTACCGAATAAATGTAATTGATTCCATGGAGTTGCATAGTCAAATACTCATGTCATTATCCACATATCCTCCACGTGTTAGATGAAATTGAGCTGAGACTCATATTAAAGATCATGTTTAGGCTACATGCCAATATTTTGGGACCCACAGAGGTCTTATTGCTATTGAATCACTTGTTTAAATTTACAATTTTGTACTTAGTCACATCTTTTATTTGCATATCATATCTTAGTCTCTGTCGTCATTCATTGATACATCATATCATCATGTCAGGTTGATTTTCATGTCATTGAGAGCCCGAGAGACTGGAGATTTTGAGTGATATTTATGGGATCAGGTTGCATGCCGCAACATATTTTATTTATTTATGCATGGATCTGGCTTATTATAGCGCTTGGGCTGAAGGATCCCCTCCAGAGTCTGCACCCCCCGCAGTGAGCGTAGTTTATTTATATTAGGGATGGAGTTCCCTAGGCATGGAGTTGCCTTATTTATTTATATTAGGGATGGAGTTCCCTAAGCATGGAGTTGCCTTATTTTACTTATACTTGGGATGGAGTTCCCTGGGCTTGACTGGCCTTGTACAGTACTGAGTGACTGATTGTTAGTTGATACATATATATCTGGGATGGAGTTCCATGGGCTAGATTGGCCATATACAGTACTGAGTGATTGAATATTCTGAGAGTGCGAGTACACGAGGTTTCCATTGTGGTACGTCACATACAACATATATTTTGGCATGTAGATATAGAGATGTCATATTCCTCATATCATGCTGATTTTATCTATTTTTCCTATGCTGAGTTTAACTGTTGAACTGGAAAGCATGCCTACATTTCTGTACTGTTATTTCTGTACTAGACTGTACTTGTTGAGCTCGTCACTACTTTTAGCCCAAAGGTTAATCTTGTTACTTATTGAGTTTGCTGTACTCATACTACACCATGCACCTCGTGTGCAGATCCAGGTACTTCTGGATACGGCGGTTGCCAGATTTGAGGATTTATCTGTTGGAGACTATCAAGGTAGTTTCTTGGCGTCCGCAGACCTTGACTCTCTTTCCTTTCAGTTATTGTATTGTTCTATATTTTCAGACAGTGTTCTTATCAGTCAGACATTGTTATTATTTAGATGCTCATGTACTCAGTGACACCGGATTTTGGGAGTGTACTTATATCAGTATTTGTGAGATTTTTATATTGAATTTAAATATTATATTTTCAAACCTAAGAAAAATTGTGGTTTATTGAGATTGTCAGCTTGCCTAGTATTGAGATAGGCGTCATCACGACATGTGGATTTTGGGTCCTGACACCAATATTATGGATAGTAGCCAAGAAGAGCATGAATTAGATACCGAAATTGAGGTTCTAATAGAGGAGGTCAGAGTAGAACACCAACAATCTAACCAACTAGAATTTGAGGATGCCGATGTTGAAGAAGTAATACTAGAGTCAACCAGGGACGTTGACGACACAAATTTAGTTGACTCTAGTGTGAGTGGTGTTGAGGAGGTTAAAATTCTTGAAGTTCATGTATTTGAGTGCGTTGGACCTCATTCCAAACAATTCTCTACATTAGGTTCAGATGGTGAAATAGAAATTGATCTATATGAGCCAATGCAAGAGTCAAAGCAAGAGGTAGATGAGCCTTATATTCTGAAATTTTCATGGTCGTCTAGGCATAGTGACACTCCTCGGTGGAAAGCCAAAAAGTGCATAAAGAATCATTTACTTTTTGGCTCGCAACAATTTGTATCGCTCCAAGAGCATGATCATAGAGAAGAATCAAAACTTGGGGTCCAATTCATAAGTTCGAAGTAGAGGCAGAAAGTGATTCACGTCGTGGCGCGACGTTAAATCAAGCGCTTGTTGGGAGGCAACCCAGCTTTACTGCTTTTTTTTTCTTTTTAATTGTATTATTTTTGTAGTGGCGATGTTTGATTTTCTAGGAGCATGGAAAGCAAAGCTATTGGAAGGATGCGACAACAAACCAGATAGTTGGAACTAAGTGTGAGGTACCCTCACGAAGGACTAGGTCTGGGAGAAGTTTGAGTACCCCATGAGCTGTTAGTGTTTCGGCCTTTGGCCTACCAAGGAGTTTCTTTTACCTTCTTATTAATATGGTGTGCATTGGAGACAATGCACAATTTTAAGCGTGGAGTGAGGAGATTGTCTGGGTGACTTTCTATGCTATTTTGGCTGTATTAGTTTAATTGAATAATGCTTTTTAAAAAATAGAAAAAGATTGGACTTTTTCCGACGATGGATATCCTAGACAATTTTCTTGAGGGTTTAAAGTCTAACCAAAAATACAAAAAAATAGAGAGAAAATAGAAAAATCCAAAAATATGTCTTTTTATTCTTTTAGGTAGTAATAATCCCTCGTGGGTTTTCTTTGTGCCTCGGTTCTTTTCCACGGGATGTAGTTGAACCGTGTAGTAGTTTTTTTTATTTTTAGAGTAGAATAAGATTTAGGGATTAAAAGAAGAAAGACGAAATTCCTAGGCATTTTTTGACTTGTTTGATAGTAGTATATTTAGGCTCTAGCATGTGTATTACCTTCCCTATAGTTTGAAATTGCTTATGATGCCTTATTGAGTTAGATAGCATGTCTATTGATGCCTATGTCTCATTTTCTTGGCTCGTGTTCACTTTGTGCTTAATGCTTAATATTTTGTGGCTCCGTGAATACTCTTATTATTTGAGAATTGGAATGGAACAGTCCTTAGTGAGTCATGTGCCATGTGTGGTGAGAAATTTTATAGTCTGTGTCATTGCATTAGAGTCTAGAACTTGCCCGACATGTGAGTTGAAGCGAAATTTTAGGTTTTGCTTGGTTTGAAATGATTTTAGGCTTTCTTAGATCTTTTTGAGCTTAATGCCTACCACAAAAAAAATATTTATCCATAGTCAACCCTTTTGAGCCTATAGATTTTTATTTGGCAATCACATTACAAGCCTATACCCCTTTATTCTTAATTGCCATTGTTTTGATCCTTTTACCTCTTAAAGTACGTTAATTGTAAAATGAGCACTAGAATAAGTAAGGAGGGAACTTGGGTGGCTTTTGAGTGGAACCAATGAAAGAAAAAAGGTGCACGCATTTTGAAAAAGAATACACTACTAGTGGGAGTCACAAAGGAGAGAAAAATTGCAAAATAAAATAAAAAAATATATGTAGATGAATAAATTGATATATTAACCTTGCTAGTATGTGTGAAGTAAAGTAGTGCTTAAAGAAAAAAGGGAAAGCTCTTGGGATGATTGTCACGACCCAAATTCCCCTCCGTTTGGGTACCGTGATGGCACCTAGTCTTAGGGACTAGGTAAGCCTAACACTAATTGAAACAACAATATTATCTAAATAACATCCAATAATTTGAAATAGAAATCTCTTAAAATTTATAATTCCCAAAACCGGTAGTACAAATCATAAGCTCTACATAGTGATTGCCAGAAAACTTCTAAATACAACTGTCCGGAAATAAGAAAAAACAGTGCAATATGAAAGCTTGAAGGTGACTTCGAAGCCTGCGCACGCAGCAGCAGGTTTACCTTGAGTTTCCACAGCAACGACCCGCACAACTACTAACGAACAAAATACCTGAATCTGCAAAAAAATATGCAGAAGTGTAGAATGAGCATACCACAACGGTGCCCAGTAGGTATCAAGACTAACCTCGGTGGAGTAGTAACGAGGAACAGTCAAGACACTCACTGGTCTAATAAACTGAACAAGTATGAGTATGGGGACAACAGAAATATGATATCTACATAAAGACTATGCAATATGGCTCACAATACAGTAATGTCAATAAGAAAGGAAACAACAAGTATCAGCGGAATATCATGAAAATGACACAGAAAAGTGAATGGAACACAACCTAAATCCGGAATCACAAATACACCAAGGACAAGTAATAACTCAGCAACTACAACCGTTTTTACATTAGGTTTTAGTCAACAACTCCATGAGTTAATTAACCTCGGACAAATCACAACTCACGGGTCTCAATACTTGAACCCTAATACTTGGCATCATGTGCCCTCATAACATCTCATAACCGCACTGACGACTCATGTGCCAATAGAGCCGTTCTCACATAGAAGGCAAGTAAACAAGGGTGAACATCCATACTCAATAATATCAAGAACACCTTTTATTCGATAAGAGTGCTTAACTACACGTATGCTTGTGCAAGTGTCCTAACATAGTCCATACCAGCAAATAAGCATAAGGAAGAAGAAGAACGGACAGCACGTAGAATATTTTCTCATAGCTTTCACAAGATAAAGCTCACACATATACGCATACCACTACACAAATATCAACAACAAGAATGCCCCCAGGCCATAAATCATCACAAATCAATCACTGACACAGCCCACCTTGTCTCGCCACGTGTGCAATAATAAAGTAAGTACCCGCCTTGTCTCACCACACGTGCATAATAATGTTCTCACCTTGCCTCGCCACATGCTCAACCCACACATATATATATCCCGCCTTGTCACGCCGCATGTGCAAATATCAATAGTAACAATAGCACGGCAAAAACCTCGTGCAACCCCATAACAACAACCGCACGGCAAAAACCTCGTGCACCATAATAACCACAACCGCACGACAGAAGCCCCGTGCATCACAATAACAACAACCGCACGGAAGAAACCTCGTGCATCATCACAACAAGTACAACAGCAACAAAGACAATAATATAAAGTACGACAAGTAAATCAACTCAAGAACTTTAATTCACAAAGAAACGGTAGAACCAATTCACAAGGAATAACCACAGTAAAGAATGTTAGGCGTAAATAGAACAACTCAACAAGGGAAAAACTAATATGTAGAAACGATCCAACAATATATATTTCAACAACAGGAAAGCTAACATGGGTCAAATAATTCCAAATAAAATAAGTCGACTAAGATGTAGGATATCTAACTTCTTTTAAGGTTGAGAAATTACGAAGGATATTCAACAATTCAATAAGGATAAACAACGGAAAGATAATCATAACCTCAATTAAGACTGAACAGTTATAGGATGAGATAATAATAATTCCAATTAAAGATAAGCAGTTATGAAAAGATAGCATGACAATAGAAGAGGTAAAATCTTCAGTTAAGTCAAATAAGAGTCAAATAGGTAATAAGAGTGAATCCTGAAGCAATTAATTCAAATTAAAGCGTGTAGAGGTGAAACTAGTAAATAAGAACTTAATCATATCAAGAACAATTTCATACTCAGTGAATATAAGGACCTAAGAACCCTAAAAGGCCAACTTTCCACAAATAAGTCCGAGTACGCACTCGTCACCTCGCGTACATGGACTACAATCAACATAGAAGACTCAGATCCTAAGGGGAAATCCCCCACACAAGGTTAGGCAAGATACTTACCTCAAAGAAGACAAACCTATACTCAAAAATGAATTTCTCGGGTGAAATGACTTCCGGACGACTCAAATCTAATCAAAATAACTTCAAAGCACAAATAAAACTCATAAGAGACTATTCCGGATCATAAAGTCTTAATCTTTATCAAAATCTAAAAATCGGTCCAAAATTCGACCCCCGGGACCGCACCTCGGAACTCCACAAATTTTACAAAATCCGAACACCCATTCCGATATGAGTCCAACCATAAAAAAATTATCAAATTCCGATACCATTTCGTCCCTCAAATCATGATTTTTTATTTTGAATTTTTTCTTCAAAAACTACCATTTTCCTCAACTCAAAACATAAATTAAATGATAAAAATAAAGATAAAATCATGGAATATATTAAATTCTAGGTGAAGAACACTTACCCAATCGATTTACTTGAAAAACCCACAAAGAATCGCTCAAAACCGAGCTCTAGAACTCCAAAAATGGTGAAAATGGCAAACCCTCAGAATAGAGGACTTTATATTCTGCCCAGGTGTTTTGTGCATCGCGAACGCGGAGAAAGGGACGCGTTCGCGAAGAAGAAAACATTAAAGCTGCCAGGAAGTGCTTCGCGAAAGCGAAAATACGCTCGTGAACACGGAGAAGAAGAGACGGAAACCTACGCGAACGCGTAGGGAAACATGCGAACGTGAAAAGGAAAATGACCACCAGCTCCCAGCTCCTAGTTTCTACTACGCGAACGTGAAGGTGGGGCTGCGAACGCGAAGAAAAGTTGGGCAGACTTACGCGATCGCGGATAGAAGCTCGCGAATAAGAAGAAGAAATATTCCCTCCTCTAAAATTACTCTTCGCGAACGTGAAGGAAGGGATGCGAACGCGATTAAGGAAACCAGATGACAGAAAACAACAGTTCAAAAATAGAAGGAAATGGCCTGTAGCCCATCCGAAACACACCCGAGGCCCCCAGGACCACGTCTAAACATACAAACAAGTTCCATAACCTAATACGGACTCGCTCGAGGTCTGAAAGCACATATCCAACATACACCCGCTGGTGACCCCGCGTCACCCCAATCCACATCAGCCTGAGGACACCATCTCAAATGTAATTTATCCTTTCTATCAACACTGATAAGCCTTAAGAGTCAAAATTCTCAGCTTCCATTTATCTTCAAAAGACCCGATTCTAAATCCATAACCGGTATCAGTCTCAACCAGCTGTAACAACTCATGCCTACACCCACAAGGTACGACCACTCAACATGACATGCCACACATAGGCCCATAATAATATTTCTGATCACAATAGTTACCCGTAATCAAAACCAGCACTGGCAATTAGCCTCATATCCGATAGGAACCCGATTTCAACCTCCACAACACTGACAACGATGTAAGAAACATGAAGAGCTCTTAACTATACACCTAAATCAACAAGTCACAATTAACACCACCAGGCACACCTCGCAAGCTAAAACTCAAGAAGCACATAACAAAATTGACTGAATATGTAAAGAGAAACACATAAGAGAAATATCAAACAAGCCCGACAGGCATAACTCTCTAACAGTACCATACTCCGAATCAATTTAAATAGTAAAAATCAAAGTATATGAACAAATCACAAGAATCTCATCCTGATATAACTTCCACTGCAGCACGCAGCCCGGCTCAAACATATCAAATCACATGGAATCGTGAGGGTCTCACCCTCAACTCTGAATCACAAGCCGAATACACATCATACCAATTGAAATTTCCACTAACTCGGTTCTGCCAATAAAATCACAACACTTACTGAACTCTCACCCCAGTAGAGTATCAATCACAAATCGTAACCAATTAGTCAGGAATCACATCAAACCTACAATAATGGACAACATGAATTCACTTCTAGTCTCGCAGCTTTCAATAATGAATTTAAAACAACGATAGACATGGCTATCACTCATAGAATCTCCCAATAGGGGTAAACACATAAACATAATACTAAGTCCTGAACTCACCCATAAGTGGGACAACAAATAGGGGACTCGCCCCGATAAGCAGAACTGAATCAAAATACGAATGGTGCCCCTCTGTAACAAATCAAAAGCATACTTGTATGACATCATCTGGCGCAGTGGCCTCAATCCTACTATATGAGACACGTCAATGGGCCGAGCCTTCACCTCTTGGGCGCTCTCTACTCATCTGAATACTCCGCTGTGACACACCTGTCCGGAGTCTAGGACAATCTCTCACCATGTGGCTGGTATCTCCACACTCGAAGCAACCTCTCTGCTGACGTGGCTGTGGGAAATGTGTCGTACGAGTACTCTGAGACCCATGAACACCTGAAATACTGTGTGAAGCCTGAAGTGCAAACTGAACTGGCTGACCCACAAAACCTCTACCATGTCGTATTTTGCCTCCAAAATAAGGACCAGTAGATCTATCCGGTCTATGAGGCCTCCTCGCCTCCCTGTCCTCTCTCTCCTGAACTCTCTTGTACTCTCTCTCATGGCCCTGCCTGTCCTCTCTCTCTTGATCCCACATGCCCTCTACGCAGCGAGTGATCCCTACCACCTGCTGAAACGAAACATCTGACTCCAACTCCCGAGCCATGTTGAACCGAATATCATGCCTGAGTTCCTCAATGAATCTATGGACACGCTCTCTAACTGTGGCGACCAAAGCCGGTGCATGCCTGGCCAAATCACTGAATCTAACAGCATACTCTGATACTGACATAGTGCCCTGGCGCAGCCGCTCAAACTCCGCGTGCCATGCATCTCGAAGGGACTGAGGTACAAATTCTCTCAAGAACATCTCTGAAAACTGAACTCATGTGAGTGAAACTACATCGGTCGGGCTACCCAACTCATATGCCCGCCACTACTGATAAGCCGCTCCCCTAAGCTGGAACGTAGTAAAAGCAACCCAACTCATCTCAACAATACTCACAGTGCGGAGAATGCGATGGCACTCCTCCAGAAAAACCTGTGCACTCTCTGAAGCCAAACCACTAAATGTAGGAGGATCATATTTCTTGAACCTTGCAAGTCTAAGCTGCTCTTCCTCAGATGTTGTTGCCCTGACCACAGGCTGAACTAGAACTATAGGTTGTGTCGCCATGACACCCGGAACCTGACCAACCTGAACTCGCTGCTCTGGGGTGTGGGCGGCGGGAGTCTAGGCTTATCCCCTCGTCTGTGAAATAGCTGGTGCAACCGGAATCAACCCTGCCTGAGCCAATATACCAAACATGCTCAGGAACTGTGCTAAGGTCTCCTGAAGTCCGGGGGTAACATCAGGCGCCTCCGGTACCTACACCCAACTGGAACTACTGGCGGCTCCTCAACTGCTGCTCTGGTAGGTGCTTTGGTTGTGCCACGTACTCCTCGTCAGCCTCTGCCTCTAGCGACATCTGCTCCAAGGGCAACGTCATCAGTAACTGCAGCTCGTGTCCTCACTATCTATGAGAGAATGGAATGATAAAAGTTCAAA
This sequence comes from Nicotiana otophora, assembly GCA_000715115.1. Taxonomy (NCBI): domain Eukaryota; kingdom Viridiplantae; phylum Streptophyta; class Magnoliopsida; order Solanales; family Solanaceae; genus Nicotiana; species Nicotiana otophora. The sequence continues at coordinate 48,326 of AWOL01S0017111.1, forward strand.
CTTCGAGATCAATGAACTCGCACGATAGGAATGAATGAAGTGAAATTGTCCTAATAGTCCCGTAGCCTCTCGAAGATTAGTAAAGACGTCTCTGTACCGATCCGTAAAACTCTACTAAACTCTCTTATGACTCGTAGCACTATGAACCTAGAGCTCTGATACCAACATGTCACGACCCGAATTCCCATCCGTTTGGGTATCGTGATGGCACCTAGTTTTAGGGACTAGGTAAGCCTAACACTAATTGAAACAACAACATTCTCTAAATAACACCCAACAATTTGAAATAGAAATCTCTTAAAATTTACAATTTCCAAAACCGGTAGTACAAATCATAAGCTCTACAGAGTGTTTGCTAGAAAACTTCTAAATATAACTATCTAGAAATAAGAATAAACAGTGCAATATGAAAGCTTAAAGGTGACTCCGAAACCTGCGAACGCAACAACAGGTTTACCTTGAGTCTCCACAGCAACGACCCGCACAGCTACTAACGAACTAAATACTTGGATCTGCACAAAAATGTGCAGAAATATAGAATGAGCACACCACAGCGGTGCCCAGTAAGTATCAAGACTAACCTCGGTGGAGTAGTGACGAGGAACAGTCAAGACACCCATTGGTCTAATAAACTGAACAAGTATGAGTATGGGGTCAACAGAAATATGATATCTACATAAAGACTATGCAATATGGCTTACAATAAAGTAATGGCAATAAGAAAGGAAACAACAAGTATCAGCGGAATATCATGAAAATGACACAGAAAAGTGAATGGAACACAACCTAAATCCGGAATCACAAATACACAAAGGACAAGTAATAACTCAGCAACTACAACCGCTTTTACATTAGGTTTTAGTCAACAACTCCACGAGTTACCGAACCTCGGACAAATCACAACTCACGGGTCTCAATACCTGAACCCTAACACTTAGCATCCTGTGCCCTCATAATATCTTATAACCGCACTGACGACTCATGTGCCAATAGAGCCGTTCTTACATATAAGGCAAGTAAACAAGGGTGAACATCTATGCTCAACAATATCAAGAACATCTCTTATCCGATAAGAGTGCTTAACTATGTGTATGCTTGTGCAAGTGTCCTAACATAGTCCATACCAGCAAATAAGAATAAGGAAGAAGAAGAACGGACAACACGTAGAATATTTTCTCACAGCTTTCACAAGATAAAGCTCACACAGATACGTATACCACTACACAAATATTAACAACAAGAATGTGCCCCCAGGCCATAAATCATCACAAATCAATCCCTGACACAGCCCACCTTGTCTCGCCACGTGTGCAATAATATAGTAAATGCCCGCCTTGTCTCGCCACACAGGCATAACATTGTTCCCACCTTGTCTCGCCACATGCGCAACCCACACATATATATATCCCACCTTGTCACGCCGCATGTGCAAATATTAATAGTAACAATAGCACGGCAAAAACCTCGTGCAACCCCATAACAACAACCGCACGGCAAAAACCTCATGCATCACAATAACCACAATCGCACGGCAGAAACCTCGTGCATCACAATAACAACAACCGCACGGCAGAAACCTCGTGCATCACCACAACAAGTACAACAACAACAAAGACAATAATACAAAGTACGACAAGTAAATCAACTCAAGAACTTTAATTTACAAAGAAACGGTAGAACCAATTCACAAGGAATAACCACAGTAAAGGATGTTAGGCGTAAAGAGAACAACTCAACAAGGGAAAAACTAATATGTAGAAACGATCCCACAATATACATTTCAACAACATGGAAGCTAACACGGGTCAAATAATTCCAAATAAAACAAGTCGACTAAGATGTAGGATATCTAACTTCTTTTAAGGTTGAGAAATTACGAAGGATATTCAACAATTCAATAAGGATAAACAGCGGAAAGATAATCATAACCTCAATTAAGACTGAACAATTATAGGATGAGATAATAATAATTCCAATTAAAGATAAGCAGTTATGAAAAGATAGCATGACAATAGAAGAGGTAAAATCTTCAGTTAAGTCGTATAAGAGTCAAATAGGTAATAAGAGTGAATCTTGAAGCAATTAATTCAAATTAAAGCGTGTAGAGGTGAAACTAGTAAATAGAAACTTAATCATATCAAGAACAATTTCATACTCAGTGAATATAAGGACCTAAAAACCCTAAAAGGCCAACTTTCCACAAATAAGTCCGAGTACGCACTCGTCACCTCGCGTACATGGACTACAATCAACATAGAAGACTCAGATCCTAAAGGGAAATCCCCCACACAAGGTTAGGAAAGATACTTACCTCAAAGAAGACAAACCTATACTCAAAAATGAATTTCTCGGGTGAAATGACCTCCGGACGACTCAAATCTAATCAAAATAACTTCAAAGCACAAATAAAACTCATAAGAGACTATTCCGGATCATAAAGTCTTAATCTTTATCAAAATCTAAAAATCGGTCCAACATTCGACCCCCGGGACTGCACCTCGGAACCCCACAAATTTTACAAAACCCGAACACCCATTCCGATATGAGTCCAACCATACAAAAATTATTAAATTTCGATACCATTTCGTCCCTCAAATCATGATTTTTTATTTTGAAATTTTTCTTCAAAAACTACCATTTTCCTCAACTCAAAACATAAATTAAATGATAAAAATAAAGATAAAATCATGGAATATATTAAATTCTAGGTGAAGAACACTTACCCAATCGATTTACTTGAAAAACCCACAAAGAATCGCTCAAAACCGAGCTCTAGAACTCCAAAAATGGTGAAAATGGCAAACCCTCGGAATAGAGGACTTTATATTCTGCCCAGGTGTTTTGTGCATTGCGAACGCGGAGAAAGGGATGCGTTCGTGAAGAAGAAAAAATTAAGGCTGCCAGGAAGTGCTTCGCGAATGCGAAGACACGCTCGCAAACGCGGAGAAGAAGAGACGGAAACCTACGCGAACGCGTAGGGAAACACCCGAACGCGAAGAGGAAAATGATCGCCAGCTCCCACCTCCTAGTTTCTACTACGCAAACGCAAAGGTGGGGCTGCGACCGCGAGGAAGAGAAGGGCAGACTTACGCGATTGTGGATAAAAGCTCGTGAACGCGAAGAATAAATATTCCCTCCTCTAAAATTACTCTTCGCGAACGGGAAAGAAGGGACGCGAACGCGATTAAGGAAACCAGATGACAGAAAACAACAGTTCAAAAATAGAAGGAAATGGCCCGTAGCCCATCCGAAACACACCCGAGGCCCTCAAGACCCCGTCTAAACATGCAAACAAGTTCCATAACCTAACACAGACTTGCTTGAGGTCTCAAGTTACATCAAACAATGCCGAAAATACAAATTGCACTACGAATCAAACTTATGAACTTTCAAAACTTCCAACTTCTAAAACTTGCACCAAAACCTATCAAACCAACCCGGAATGACGTTAAATTTTGCAGGTAAGTTTCAAATAACATAACGGAGCTGTTCCAACTCTCGGAATCGCATTCCGACCCCGATATCAAAAAGTCCACTTCCCATCCAAAACTCCAAAAGTTTGCCTTTCGCCAATTCAAGCCTAAATGAGCTACAGACCTCCAAAACACAATCCAGATATGCCCCTAAGGCCAAGATCACCCAACGGAGCTAACGAAACCGATGGAACTCCATTCCGAAGTCGTCTTCACACAGTTCCGACTATAATCAAGATCCTAAGACTTAAGCTTCCGTTTTGGGGACTAAGTGTCCCAAATCACTCCGAATCATCCGGTAACTGAATTCAATCATATACGCAAGACACTACACATAATATGAAGCTGTTCAAGACCTTATGCTGTCGAACGAAGCTTAAATTCTCAAAATAACCGGATGGGTCGTTACAATGATATTGTTTATGAAATTGAAGTTGGGATTGAGGAATTTGCGCTTAAAGTTAATTTTGTGATATGTTAAAGTGCTTAGGAAGGTTATCCACTATTCCAAAAATATATCCTACCCGCCATGTAACCCACATTACAACCATGAAAAAGTCCTAATTGATTTTAGATCGAGCAAGCCTACATTAGTGGAGGTTTACATAATGGGCAAGCCTATGATACTTTGTGCATGCATGTGACGTCTTTGTAAGAGTGAGGAATTTCTTTGATATATGTGAGTCCTTAAAATATATTTAAGCATTTGATTCGAATATGTGGATTCAACTTACTCTCTTGTTCTTATGGTGAGGGCACATGGTTTCGCAAGGGATAGGTGACGTTATTAGATATCTCTATGATGTTAAGTGTTCAAGCCACGAATGCATTGTGATATTGAGTCGGTTGGTGAGGCTAGGATTGTTATAAGCATGTTGTCTTGTTGCTAAATAAATTTTTGAAGTATGGCATAGAGTAAAGGGAAGTGTGTGTTGAAGGCATATGCTAAAGTTTAATTGTTGCTATCAACCATAGTCATAGGTATGGTGTGCTTCAGGTGTGCTAAAAGAAAATAAAGTGCTCAAGCTTAGTATGAATTTGTGGTTGACTCAAAGACAAGCAACGTTTAAGTGTGGGGTGGTGATGTTAGGCCAAAATGCTATACTTTTAGTACATTACTCGCCTACATGTTGTTAGTTTAGTGGTTAATTATGCGACGTTTGAGTTAAATTATGTTATTTTATGTGTAGGAGCATCGGAAGACAAAGACGAGTGAAGGTTGCACAAAAAGAGGACGAAAATGCAAGAAAAGAGCACAAAAATGACAAGTACCCAAAACGTGCTACAGACTAGGCTTCGCAAGGTCTATAGCCAGGTTGGCTGCTCTATAAAGCAGGTTTCGTGAGGTCTATAGCCAGGTTGACCGCGCTATAGACCAGGCTTCACGAGGTCTATAGCCAGGTTGATCGCGCTATAGATCAGGCTTCGCGAGATCTATAGCCAGGTTGACCGCGCTATAGACCAGGCTTCGTAAGGTCTATAGCCAGCTTGACCGCGCTACAGACCAGGCTCTACGAGGTCTATAGCCAGATAATTAAAAGACACGGGTTAAAAGAATCCGACCCGAATTTGGATTTAAGGACTTCAACCCTAGCCTATAAATACTCCCTAAATATGTCTGAACGGGGGGGAGCCGTTTTAGGGCAGATTCAACAAAAAAGGGATGTTTTTTGGAGATGAGATTTTGACCTAAGGAGGCAAGAACACACCAGGAGCAAGGCAGAAATTTCTTCTATGAGTATTTTGCTTCCTTCTTCCTATTTTCATTATTGGTTATGAATTCTAGTATTGTAGTTTTGCATACTATTATGAATAGCTAATTTCTTATCTAGAGTTTTGATAGAACCTTTTGTAGGATAAATTCTTGTTATGTTTTATATAATTGAGCTGTTGGATTTCTCTACTTGTTCAACTACGTGTTTATTGTTATTGATTGAATGGCCATCATTTAACTATGCCTATTTAGTGTGTATATTGCTCGAGAGAGAGTACGCATTTAGGTAATTGTTGAACAACAACACTCCTAACGCATGTGAGAGATCAATATGGAGGGTTTAAAGGTGAGATTAGAGATAACGAAACCTTGGTGCGATCGTAGTGAGCATTGAATTAGTGCCAGCTAGCGTTGCTCGAGAGAATACGTCTAGTAAATTGTGGTAGTTGCTCGAGAGAGAATTACGACACCCGAAGTACTCACGATCGGTAGAGAATACTTAGGCGAAATTACAGAAGACGTAGCGGGAAGGATTCCGACAATTTGGGAAATCATAACTCTAGACCTCCTTAGGCTTGGCTTCAATTTCATCCTTGTTAGTTGATAATTTTACTGCTTTATAATATTTGTTAGTTAATTAGTAGAAATAAAAATCGAATCTTTATAACTAGAAATTTATTTGGACTTGTGTTTCTTAGCAATATTGAACAACTTTAGTTAAGCCTTAGTTCTCTGTGGGATTCAACTCCGGACTTGTAAACCGGATTATATTTGCAACGACTGCTTAGTCCTTTTTTAGGACTAGAGTTGCGCGTGATCAGTAGGTTTTTATATAAATCTACAACCGTACCGATAATTAGGATAGGTTTTTTATTTTATGAAAATAAACCAAAAAAATACCAAACCGTACCGAATAAATTTACATGTGAAAAATATATTTATATACTAAGTTTAAAAATAATAAAGCATTAAATTTTTTCTTAACCTTTGAAGTTATAAAAATGATTACAAGCCAACAAGTAATTAAAATCAAAATCCTAATTCCCAAACCTATTATGTTACTCCTACTGAAACTAAATTATTTCCAGCATATTCACTAGCAAGACACAAAGTATTCTAGCGATTATGAGTAGCAAACTACAATGTATTGAATATATTTCCTTTTGTATGATTTAGATTTATCTTTTTGAATGATTAATCTTCTATAGACTTTATTCTTGAGTTCCAACTTGGTTAATATCTTTCTACTCGTGTGATTTATTTTTTCTTTATCTTTGCTTAATTTCTTTTACGTTGTTGTAGAGTAGTTGATGGATCTATACTATGATCATCTTTCATGTTTTCTTAATTCATCATCATTTAAACCGTAAAACTGTCTAGAAAGTTTTGCTAAGTTCAATAAAAGTATGTATGTTATTGCATTTTACTTTTACTAGCGACTTTTACATGATATTTAAAAAAATATCAAAAATTAACTGAACCGTACCGATACCGAAGAAAAACTGATATGATTGGGACGGTTTCGAAAAGTTTAATTTTGGTTATACATAATAGAATAACCAAAAACTGGTATGATATAAATTTTATAAAATAATCGGCTGAACCGAACCATTGACACCCCCAAATCCACCTATAATAATCTTTATAAATTGTCATTTTTCCTGATTTATATTACGTGTTTATACTATTTGTGAATTTTTTGGTTACCTTTCCTAGGCCCAGCAAAATTGATGATTGGCGGTGTAGTGATTCCTTCAAGGTTCATTCTTATAACTTTTTTTCTTTAAAGTTAAGGCTATTTGGTCCCAATAACTTTTTTTTCTTTAAAGTTAAGGCTATTTGGTCTCAATAACTTTTAACTGATGTAGTTTTTAGAGAGTATTTCGATCCTTTTTTCTTTTGACAATAAAACTATCTTGTCTAACTGATTTATTAAGAGATATGTCTAAATTTTTAACTGAATATTTAGGGACGTGCTTTCTGATCAATCCAAAATTTGATCCTAAATAAACTACTATTGTTGCACTTCTTTAAGAATATGACTTTCTAGATATATGACACTTAGGTATTTGATATCATAGACATAGAACAATAGATTTTTTAAGCTAAAAGAGCAATACAACGTACATAAGATTAATCTCGCAAAAAGTTATATCACCTTTTCATTTAATTTTAACAAAATATTAAATATATAGTCCTTATTTTAACTAACCTGTTATGTTTGGTATAGAAAAAAAAAGTTCATATTTTATCATAAAATGATCCTGAGTGATGATAAAGAGTTCAAATTTCGTTTCAAACTAAATACAATAATGGAGGCCATCAAATTGGAAGACATTTAATTGTAGAGGAGTTACACCAAGTTGCAACAGTTGATACAGTAGAAATTGAATATGAAGAAAAAAAAGCGAACAAACATACCAAAAAGACAATGAAGACTCAAAAACTTAAAAAAGAATCAAAACTAAAAAGAATTACTGTAATAACATTCGTTAAATAGTATTAGCTCTATCTATTTTTTTTGTGCCCAAAATACAATTTTACTTTGAAATAAGGAGCAACTTGTGATAGCAGAAATTTAAGTCCATATTATTGAAGCTAATATACACGTGCAGCGCTACTAATTAAAAAGGACAACATAGACATTGGGAGGAAGAAAATCTTCATACTTAGCGTTAAAAGGAGAATTATTTTTTAAAAAATTAAATAATTCGAAAGGAGAAATGATTTTTGTTATCGTCTTCTTCATTTTTTTTAAAACAGAAAAAAGATAACTCTCTTCTGTTATGAAAATATTATATTGTGGATGTTCATTCATTACTCCGCTATAGATAATCTTCCTATCATTTTAGTACTCTGTTGAAGTTTATCTACAAGCAGCTGATGCATGCAGGTTGCAAGCAACTCAATGAAATGATTTGCAACAGCTTCTTATTAAACAGGCAGGTTGCAAGCAGCTCGTGCAGATAACTTACAAGCAGCTGATGTTGGCAGGTTGCAAGCAACTCAATGAAATGATTTGCAGCAGCTTCTTATTAAACAGACATGTTGCAAGCAGCTCATGTAGACAGATTACAAGCAGCTAAAGAAAAGCCTTGCAGCTGCTTCCTGAAAAGCCTCACAGCTGCTTCATTTCTTCTATAAATAGAGGAGTTTTTAGTTCATTATGAACATGACTTTGAAAGTTGAATAAGATATCAATCTCCCTCTATACTTGTCTTCAGTTTATTTCTTTTATAGTCTTTATTTATAACACGTTATCAGCACGAAACTCTGCCATTTTGAGCACTTACATCGAATTTAATTTCTATTTCAGTGTTCATCTCCGATGTAAGGCGACACTCTTATGTCCGTGGTCAGATCTTATTCATTCCGAACATCATAAGGCAGATTATATCCTTGAGGTGGTGAGTTTTTCTTCTTGGCAGTAGTGATGTAGATATCACTTACGTATGGAGTGGCCAAATTTGCGTAATTTAATTTGAGCCTTTTGCTTATATTTTAATATCTTTATCATCGCTTTGCTTGGTTATATGTTACGTATACAATACCTATTTTGGTATTTGTTTTCATCCTTATTATCTTAATAAAGAATTACAAAGTGGATAACATTGTTAGATCCACTTAAACTCTAGTAGAGTTTGCAAGAAACATACAACCACCAGAAGTGGTTATATTTCGTATATCTCATTGTAACTAAATTTTGTTAACCACCAGAAGTGGTATATGCCTATGACCATCAGAAGTGATAATTTAGTCTTCTATGGTTATAATTAAAGATAAGCTAGAGAAATATTTTCTATATTACATGCACGCCTCGATTTGCTCCTGAAGTAGTAAATATTTTAAAAGAGGTTGAAGCATCACAATTTGATGTGATTAATGTGCGTTTAGATAATTATGTTCGATTTCCTGAAGGATGAGAATTTTTGATAAATATTAATCTATTCCCTGAAGTGAATGCGATAATATTAATAAAGTCATAAATATGAACGCGCTCTTGTTGTAAATATATTACAATTCACCTCCAGAAGAGTTAATATGATTGAGAGAATATATACTCAATATTTCGTATTTTAAATTTGCTCCTGAAGAAGTAACACAATTGAAATTTCCTCCTGAAGTAGGAAAATATTATGAAGAGGTGTATTTTTGTGCTTAAACAATTATTTTATATTGTTTATTTGATTATGATTTTCTCTCATGATACCAGAAGTGTCTGAGCAATATTTGATAGTACAAAATGTATCAACAACTCCTCAAGAGCTAACTGTTTGTCTAGAAGACACATGACACCAGTAGTGTTTGATAAATATTAGATTGTGGATAATAAATAAAGCCTCTCGAAGAGATTATATACAAATATGTCATTCATATTATATGATTATGGTCAAAACATATGTTGTAGTAAACCTGAAGTTTACTAATACAAATGGCTATCATATTGAGACTACAAATAATTAGAAGATTGAAAATCTTTATGTTTCCACAATCATAGGGGGTAAAATAATATGTATGTGAGAAGTGACCCGCCTTATTCTTCAATTTGTACTATATCATGTATCACAGTAAACCAGAAGTTTACTAATGCAAAAACAGTCACAGTAAATCAGAAGTTTTACTGAGACAAAAGTAGCTACTGCAAACCAGAAATTTACTGATACAAAAATAGCCACAGTAAATCAGAAGTTTACTGATGCAAAAGTTTGTGCCATAGTAAACCAAAAGCTTACTAAGACATAGCACATGCCATGATAAACTTGAAGTTTTTATTTGCCATTTTTAAATGAGCTATTTGAGAATTCAGATAAGCATATACTGAAAAACTAGAAGATTCTTCAAGAATTCTCTTGTGTTGCTTGTTCTCATAATAGCTTGATTATACCAGCTAAAGTTGGGACTAAATTCCCCGAATTTTGGAATATATAAAAGGTGAATATGGGTTCATTCACCCATCATGTGAACCACTTATAGATGCATATATAAGATGATTACATGTATGTTTATTGTCAACCTGCAGTTTGGTATTTGAAATTGTCTTTCTCAATTAAGAGCATAATTTTTAGATTATGAAATCAAGATAGTTTATCTTGATGATGCTGGTTTATATCCAAGCTAGTTTAGCATTGAATACCTCCTATTAATGGCTAAATTATTACTTATGAGAACAAAGTCTCATGTGTTGGTCTAAGATTTTCTAAATTGCATACAACAACACTTGTATGCATCAAACCAACAAAATATGATAAGTCATCCCCTCACAATTGGTTTAGGATCAATAACCAAATATTTTTACTATCTAATAACTTTTGATGTGTGGTATATGATTAATTTCTCTACCACATTGCATAAAGATATGTTTCCCAAAGAAGATTGGGGATATGAGTTAGTTTTTCTAACATTTGGGGGATGGAATAAAACAACTGAAAAATATGCTATATGAATCGAATTATCATTAATATGATTCTCACTTAGAAGATAATTCAAGTCAAATAAGTCCCTGAATGATAAAGTTTACCGCACGCATGAAGCGTAGTAAACCGATCGGTTCCAAAGGTAACAATCCTTGAAAAGGATAGAAGAAAATAATCAAAATGATCATAATAAGGAGGAAATAAGCTCTGGAATAGCCCACGACATAACATTTCATGAAACTCTAGAAGAAGTTCAGGTACCTGAAAATAAATAAAGTGATGAGATCTCAACAAGTTATATCACTTGCGAACCGATACAAAATGATCGTCAACGATATATTTGATATAATATAGTGCAGAATATTGTGAGGATCAGACCTGTAGTCCAGACACTTGAAGATGTCATGCCATTTAGATGCAAGTCATAACCTATATGACTTATTTGATCAAATTTATATAGAGATCCCCGAAGGATTTAAAATACTTGAAGCATATAATTCAAAGTCTCGAGAAATGTACTCAATCATATTACAAAAATCTTTGTATGATTTAAAATAATCAGGGAGCATGTGGTATAATTGCCTCACTGAATTGATGAATAAAGGTTATATAAATGATGGCATTTGTCATAGAAACTCCAGAAGAGCTCCAAATGAAAAAACTTTATCTTAGTCTAAAAATTGAATATTTAGCAGACGGTATCTTTATCCATCAATCTGTCTATACAGAAAATATCTTAAAACACTTTTACATGGACAAAGCATACCCATTAAGTACACCAATGGTTGTTCGATCACTTGAAGTGAATAAGGACCCGTTCTGACCTCCAGAAGAGGATGAGGAACTCATTGGTCCTAAAACACCCTATCTCAGTACAATTGGTGCACTTATGTATCTTGCTAATACTACAAGGCCTGACATAGTATTTTTTGTTAATTTACTAGCAAGATATAATTCTTCTACTATACGGAGACATTGGAATGGGATTAAATATATTTTGCGATATTTAAAGGGAACTCTTGATATGGGTTTGTTTTATGCTAACAAAGGTAGTGCAAATCTTGTTGGTTATGCAAATGCAGGTTATTTATCTGATCCCCATAAAGCTCGATCTCAAACTGGGTACATGTTTACATATGGAGTTACTGTCATATCATGACGCTCCACAAAGCAATCAATTGTTGCTACTTTTTCAAATCATGCTGAGATAATAACTATTCATGAAGCAAGCAGGGAATGCGCATGGTTGGGATAAGTGATTCATTTTATTCAAGAAAAATGTGGTTTAAAATGTGATAAAAGATCCACAATTTTATGCGAAGACAATGTTGCATGCATAGCCCAATTAAAGGGAAGATTTATAAAAGGAGATAGAACAAAGCACATTTCACCAAAATTATTCTACACACATGATCTTCAGAAAAATGACAACAAATTCGTTCAAGTGACAATCCGGCAGATTTGTTCACTAAGTCTTTGCCAACTTCAACTTTTGAGAAGATGGTATACAAGATTGGAATGCGGAGATTCAAATATTTGAAACATGGTTTTCATCAGGGGGAGTGAAATACGCACTGTACTCTTTTTTCCTTACTAAGATTTTTTTTCCATGGGGTTTTTCTTGTAAGGTTTTTAATGAGACGGCTAGAAATGCGTATTACTAAATATGTGTACTCTTTTTCCTTCACTAGGTTTTTTTTCACTGGATTTTTCCTAGTAAGGTTTTAACGAGGCACATTATCTTTTAATGAACATCCAATGGGGAGTGTTATGAAAATATTATATTATGGATGTCCATTCATTACTCCGCTATAGATAATCTTCCTGAAGAAGATTATCCATTTAGTACTCTGTTGAAGTTTATATACAAGCAGCTGATGCAGACAGGTTGCAAGCAACTCAATGAAATGATTTGCAACAACTTCTTATTAAACAGGTAGGTTGCAAGCAGCTCATGCAGACATCTTACAAACAGCTGATGCAGGCAGGTTGCAAGCAACTCAATGAAATGATTTGCAACAACTTCTTATTAAACAGACATGTTACAAGCAACTCATGTAGACAGCTTACAAGCAGCTAAAGAAAAGCCTTGCAACTGCTTTCTGAAAAGCCTCGCAGCTGCTTCCTTTCTTCTATAAATAGAGTAGTTTTTAGTTCATTATGAACATGACTCTGAAAGTTGAATAAAATATAAATCTCTCTTTGTATTTGTCTTCAGTTTATTTCTTTTATATTTTTTATTTTATAACATCATCAAAGTTCAAACCGGGAAAAAAGAAAAGAAAAAGAAACCTCGAGGGAAAAATAGAAGACGGCAGTAATTACCCCCAAAGTCGCCCGCTCTTCTATCTTTGTCCCGCACCCCGCCTCTCGCCTTTCTTTTTGCGCTGTCTCTCAGTTGCTATCTCACACATTCTCAGTTCCCTCAAATCACAACTTATACAATCCAGAGAGTTTTCTTTCTTCGACTTCGTCCGAGTTTTCGTGCTCCTTTTGTCTCTCCAGTTCCATAGGTGAAGCTCAGCCAAAAGAATTGCCGTTTTCAGCGATTTTGTACCCTTTCGTGGACTCTTTAGCTTTTTGTTTCGTGGACTGTTTGACATGCGAATTCCTATATTGGAGACGCTGCGTTAAGGATTGAACAATTTTGATTTTGGACGTGAGGAGCTGAGGGTTTTAGAGCAGTTTTTCACTGAAGTTCTGCTATGGAAGCCGCTATTTTCAGCTCTTACACACCGCTTTCCACAACGGCAGACCTCAGGATTCGAGGCAAGTCTATCTCCTTTTTTACTTTTTGCAATTTGTTTTCAAATTAATCACTGGTCCGTCTTTGCTGGATTTATTGTTAAAATTGCTAAGACTTTCCAAACAAACGCCTTTGCCATAGTTATTTCATAATGTACTTCTTTCTTTCTCTTGTTTTTCTGTTTCGTTCTATATCTTTGTGTGTTTGGTGTCACATGAATAAATTTCAAAGCTTAGTTTCCAGTTGAATCGCTGGTTGCTCTCCTATGTGTGTGTGTGTGTGTGTGCGTGTCAGCACCAAAGAGAGCTTAGATAACTGATGACTACGTGGTGAGGACTGAGGGATATGATTCAAATGGCTGGAGTGAGGTGTTTCTGAAGAAATGATGAGTGCTATGTAGTCTTACAAGGCTGTATACGTGGATGGCTGTACCATCCATCTGCCCCTTCTTGCGAGTGTTTATGTTGGCAAGCATCTTCTTCACCTGAAATGAGCAGCGTTGTTACTGGTTCTTTGGATCAGTTGCATAAATTATGAAGTCCGTAGTCCCCAAGAGGATGACCTAGTCTTGTTGACCCATTGTTGAGGCATGAGAGTAACAACTTGGAGATCCCAAGGTCCGAATTCCAGCTACCACTTGGGATAAGTCCATGGCACAATTTCCTTCGCAATGTATGCTTGTGCGCTGGACTAGCTGCTCGGTTAATTAGTTGAAGTGTGTGGCAAGCTGGTTTGTCCATTACCAATACAACATAAAATAAATAAAAATTAAAGTCTCCATAACCATAAGATGATTTTTATTAACTCTGGCCAGAAGTAACTGTAAGAACTTTAGGCAAGATATGAAGAAGGTTGAGAGCAAAGACCTGTGTTGTAAGCTTTCCAGTTTTTTATGTGAGGTTCAATGCTAGAAAAAATGCTTTTACTTCGGGGGTCTATCACCCCAATCGGTTTAGTTAGGAGATTCTTGTGAGTATGCCCCTATCCCGTAAGCCTTCTATCGTTGGGAGCCCCTTCCATTTGGCCCAAGCTTTCTTTCGATTACACTAGAATGTTTAAAGATCAGATTTTGAAATACAACAACTAGTCTTCTACTAGGTCACGGCTTCAAGACTAGTATGAAGAACCCATCCAAAAAAAATAAATAAAATTGAAACACACATGTACAGTGTAAATTGCAAAGCGGTTGATTTCTTTAATGATATACTCTTATTTAAGAGAATTTTGCAGGTTCCGTTTGGTTGATATTACTGTACTTGCTTGAGGGCGTTATCCTATAAAAACAATTATATTTTCTAAGTAAAGCAGTTTTACAAGTGGATGTAATTATGTTATTATCTTCCTAGGAAAAGCAATTGTTAAGACTTGTAATTTTAGCGGTGAATTTTGCTTGATTTGAACTAGAGAATATATTTTAAATCTCTTGATTTTACTGTATACAGATTGTGGCAATATATAACTCGGATTATGCGCCAATCTTACAAACCTAAAGCATATTTATTTGCTTCATCGGCCTATCGCTCGAGCTTTATTTTTTGCTCTTTCTGGTAGAAACGCATTTAAGACCAACTTTTTTTACTTTTGGCTAGCAGGAAAGTTTGCTGGATGTAATCTCCATTTCTATAATTTGCCATTGAACAGAACACGCCTTCCTCTCAAGTTAAAATTTTCTGAATCGAGTAGAAGGCACTTTTTTTCACAAAAGGATCTGATATTGTCTAATGGTAGGAAAGAATTATCCAGCTATTTCACCCATCAACTTGCAAGTCACTATACAAGTATCAGGGCATCATCGGGAGAAACGCTGCATTATGGACAATCTTCACCAATAAGTGAAGGTGAGGGAGTGTCACCAACATCTACAGATGCCAATAACTTTGTATCCTTGCAGCTTAAGCAGAAGAAATTTAGAAACAGATTCTTGAACTTTGTAAGACTGGGATCTGTCATTGATAATGCTGCTGAGTCTTTTTTCAAGAGTGAGATACGGAGAAGGCTATTTGTGACTGCCATTTTAATTGTCATCAGTCGTATAGGATATTTCATTCCTCTTCCAGGATTTGACAGGAGGTTGATTCCAGAAGACTATCTCAGCTTTGTCTCAGGATCTGTTAGTAAGTTGTTTTTTCATCTAGACTTATACTTTCTTAGTAATTGGAGTTCAGTTTTGAAATGAGTTGTTTGAAGTTATTGGTTCTTCAGACACTGAACGGGGACTTGGGAAGGGGTGAAAAGATGATTCTTTTTCTTCCATTGAAGTATCAAACTGTCTTTGCAGATGAACTTGGCGATTCCACTCCTGAACTAAAACTCTCTCTTTTCCAACTTGGGGTCAGTCCTCAGATAGCGGCATCAATTCTTATGCAGGTCAGCTTACTTTCACCATATATAAAATTTTTGAACCAGGATAAGAACATTTCACTGTTCTATGTTTCATAAGCTATTTTATTATATGCAAAGAAGTTTTTGTTTCGCATGTTCTGCTTACATGAATATATTTGTTATGTCGGACCACCAGAGGGATGTACCAGAATAGTTTTTCTCAATAGAGTATGAAATACCAACATCTTTGTGTGGACCTACATTTGTATGTTCTGTAGTATATAAATGTCAGGTGAAAAGAATGCACGGGCCCTCGGGCATGTCTCGGTTATAAAAAAAGAATATATTTTTTGGTGAAAAATGTTGAGACAATATTGACATCTATCAAAGTGATTTCTAAAAGAGATTTAAGGAATCTTGGAGGACGGTGTTATCCGAGTTGGAGAAAAGTGAAAATAACAGCTAAACTTTTGTGCTATTCAAGATAATAAGAAAAGGTATTTGAACAATAAAAATACTCACATCCAGTGACTGCACCATTGCAAAACTACCTCAAGCATTCCTCCAACATCATTTCCATTTAATTTATCATTGTCGTTTTGCTTAGAGCATTCTTTTAAAGGGTTTTATCTTTCTTCAAAAAAAAAAAAATCTTTTTAAGGATTTTCATTGCTGTGGAACAGAATGCATTTTCCATTTAGTTGATTAATACTATTGCTGAAAGAGCAAGTGGTTCATGTATCTTGATTCAGTGGTTTGATAGGGACCAAGGTATATCGAATTGTAGGATTCATCTTTCTGTTACATAATGCCTCAGTTTTGTGCTAAACTAGTGAATGCCAACTTCCCTGTTCAGGTACTATGTCATGTTCTTCCTTCTTTGGTGAAACTGAGAAAAGAGGGCTTAGATGGGCATGAAAAGATCAAGAGTTATATGTATGTCTAGTTTTTTCATTTGAATCAGTGAGATGGGTTGTTCTTTTACTTTGGTGGTCAATTTTCCTTGTTTTGTCATCAAAAATTGCACAAGCTTATGAAACTTTGGATCTATTTTAGATGGTGGATCTCGCTTGGTTTTGCAATTTTGGAGGCTCTTATTCTCTCTTGTTACTCACTTCCATATTCGATATATGCTGCCAGTCATAGGTAAGAGAGGTACAAATTTTTCGTGTAATAATCAATGTGAGCATACTTTTGCTATTTTCAATATTCATCGTGCACAAAATATCGTGGAGTATTATTTTTATTGCATAATATGGGAGTTCATTTTCCAGTAAAGTTTTGTTTCTTTAAATTGCGTCATTCTAGCTCCATTTCTTCTGTGCAAACTATAAAGTAGCCTTAAAGTTATTTCTTTTTCTATCCCAGCTTTGGAAACTTAAATGACCTTTGGAAATTTTCAAATTTTGTTTTTTGATATTCCTCATTTTCCTAATTTGGAAAGAGAAGTGAATACTATTCTTGCTGTCTATTTACTTTAAGTTGATCTGTTTCTTAAGCATATTGTTCAATGTAAAATTTGAAAGTTATATTATTGAAAATTTTGAAAATGCTTAGAAGCACGGTAAGGCATGAAGTTGTAAATTCCCTGTTTTCCATTCCATCCCACATATCTCATCTTAAAGTGTCGTCAATGTCTCGGTTTGAAGTATAACATTGTTGTTGGCTCAATTAGAAAGAGCAAAGGAAGGGCTTGAAAATCTTCCCCCGGAAGTATACCCGCCTTCTTCTTTGAGCAAAGAAGGTATATATCCTATTGATTTGAAAAAGGTGGATTGGAATGTGGTTAATTTGGTTCAAGAAAATTACTTTATTGAAGATAGTTACTGATTTATCTGCACATAGTGATCAAAAGCAACAACTGCATCTAGCTCGCATAATGAATGGGATACTATGATTGCGGCAAGTTTGGTATATTCAAGTTGCCCCCTCTTTATCTATCGGAAGTAGGTAATAGTAATGCAACAATTGTTTTTCGATCATTTTCTGATAAATTTTTCATTGACTTTTGATTGTTTTGACGTTCTCTTTTCATTTTTTGTTCAATCGGATGAGAAATACTCCTTGAAGATTTTTGATTTTCTGAAGCTGGAAGTCTTCATCCGCTCTCTTAGTGCTGGTTTTAAGTTGATGAAATCTTTCTTTTACTGATTTAAAAAAGAGAAGATATTGGTATTTGGAATAATCAGCAAATCAAACTTCCTTGTGGGTTCGTTCTTCTCATGTGCTATTTGAAGATAAATCCCAGAGCCCTTTCAATTAGCTATTATTTTTGGCGACTGAAAATGTTTTTCTGTGTAAATGCCTTCAGCATAATAGCATTGAATTGGTCTTGTTCCTTGAAATATTTAACGCCAATCATCTCTCATCTAAATCTTGATACATAATTGTTCCTCATCCCCGGTTGTTTGGGTCAAAGTTTCTTCTCATGCTGCTAATGTATTATTTACATAAATCTTCATTT
Source organism: Nicotiana otophora (assembly GCA_000715115.1). Taxonomy (NCBI): domain Eukaryota; kingdom Viridiplantae; phylum Streptophyta; class Magnoliopsida; order Solanales; family Solanaceae; genus Nicotiana; species Nicotiana otophora. The sequence goes on from AWOL01S0017111.1 coordinate 66,459, forward strand.
TGTTGCAGGGTTAAGCATGTGTTGATGACTTCCTTCCTTTTAGTTTCTGGTGCAATGACTATGTCATGGATTTGTGACACAATAACAGAGTCTGGGTTTGGTATTTATTCCTTCTGTGCTTCTTTCTCTATCTTATTTTCTTTTCTTTCTTCCTTTCTTATTTTCTTCCTTTCTGTCTTAGATTTCTAATTCTGCTTGTTTTTTCCTGTTATAGGCATCTTTGCTGCTTGTTTGTCCTTTTTAATTGTTTATTATTATTATTATTATCATTATTATTACTATTATTAATGTTACTATTATTATTATTACTACTACTATTGTTGTTGCTGTTATTGCTATTATTCTTATTCTTGTTATATATTTTTTCATCTCCTCTCATGTCATACTATTTTCCTCTGGGTAGTGCTTTGGCTTTTAGATACTCCCTCATGCAATTCTTATTGTCTTAGTTTGACCTGTTGATATGGCACGATTCTTAGTAAATAGCTAAAAATGTTTATCATTTTGTATTTACTAACACAACATGTGGAATTCATTGTTAATTTTTTAGATCTGGATATATAAAATAGTGACCAAGTTCTAGTCCCCCAAAAAAAAAGAAAGAAAGAAAAAAGAATAGAAACAGAGTTTCATAGGGAAGAGTTAAAAGAAATGGCCGATGATCTTGAGTTATGTAAAATGTATTTAAACTTTATTTTAGGGAAACTGGACTGCAAAAAGAAAACTAGGCCTGTTTGACTGAGACATAAAGAATAGTAAACTAGTGGCATGATGACTCTTCTTATCTCTGATGAAAGTATCACTGGCTGTTGAGAGTTGTTATGGCATACTTTTGGGAGGTCCAGTTATAATTCTCCTCTTTAAATCTGAGATTGTAAGAAGTTCTAAGAATTATGTACTTGACTGAAATTGGCTGACTCAACTAATTTGGTATAGACTTGGTTGATCTACTGATGTATTTGAGGAATTATGTAACCGAAATTAGCTGACCCCAATTAATTTGGTAACAAGACTTAGTCATTGATTGATGTAAATTATAACTGAATGAAATTGAATTTGGCTGATTCTTCTTTTCTGTTTCCTTGCTCTTCCTTTTCATGTTCGCTGACCACTAATGGATGGTTTCAGGTCAAGGATCGACTTTGATTATTTGTGTGGGTATTCTCACTGGCTACACAGATACATTGCAGAAAATGTTAACTCAAATAGCAGGTGGGTTACAAATGAGATACTGTAGCCTCTTAATTCTTTTCGATCATTGTAATCAATTGGCAATTACATCAGCATGTTGTGTACGAGAATTGATTCTTTCTTTTGTCCTGAACCCATTTTTTACTTGTGTTGGAGTTTGGTCATGATCCGAAAATGGTTAGAAGTACATAACAAAAGAATTTGATAAAAGGATTGAATAGTTCACTCCCTCTAAATTCTTGATTAAAGTTTCCTTTCATTCTTAACATACACAGGGAGTAGCGGGAGCTGGTGGCCTTATGTACTTGCTGTACTAGGTGTTTTTACTGTTGTTACAATGTGGGCCGTCGTTGTGAGTGAAGGGTGCCGGAAAGTAAAGCTGCAATATTACGGTTTTAAAGTTGCTTCTGCTGCAAGGTGACTTGAACTCTGAAGTGCTGATGATTTGCATTTTCTTTTTGTTTGAAGTCAGATTTTATGTTGCTGAATATTGTGAAAGCTTCATAGGCACAGCTGTATGCATAATGCTCATGTAGATGTTTTTATGAGCTAAGATTTCAGGGAACTTATACAACATTATTTGAGTGATAATGGGAACTTAAATTAAGAACTTGCCAGTACTACAATGAAATCTTATAATGGAATTTTTAGTACTGGTGGTAACTGGAGTGTATGTAGAGTGGAAATTTCTTATCAAGGAATTATTGAGTAGTTCATATCAGTTACTAGTATGAATGCATCTAAACTTCCATAATATTTGTGTTTTTTTAAATCATAGATTTCATGAGCATGCAATACAGAAGTAATTGCTTTCTCTTGCTTGCCCGATCATGTGTAAGTGAGTGCGATTAATAAGAGCAGGGAGGTGTTATTGTACTCTGCCATATTTGGATGCACAATCCATGTACTTTTCCACCAAATGGGACAAGTTTATGACTGCATGAGCACGTAGCCTTGTAGGACAGGGTTGAACTATTTTTTCACTTGATTGATATTTCATGACTGGAAAAAAGGAATTTTGTTTGGTGTTCTGGAGGATAAATCACTCAAACATGTCTAGCTTGTGCCTGCCATGTAAGTATGGATATGTACACACACACACATTCATTCATATATGCGCACTCATACATAAAAGAAGAAACTCTCTAGTTGAGACTTGGGAATTGGGATACCCTGAATAATTGAGTTGGAAACAAATTTGTTATTTGGCTTGGGAATTTGTTACGACTTAAATTTGTACTATCTAGGAATGTAGAAGCTAGTTATCGTAGAATTTAGTTTCTTTTACATACAGATATATATAATACTCTTTTGTGAATATATTAAATATTGGCATCTGATTTAAGCTACTCATCTTGAGCAGAGAAGATTCTCCAGTTCCGGAGGTGGAGCCCTATATACCATTCAACATAAATCCAGCAGGAATGCAGCCTATCCTTGTTACCTCCTATCTGTTGGCACTTCCCAACATCCTTGCAAGGTTACTTTATATTCAACTGAATTACATTACAGTCACACCAGGAGTTTAGTGGTTCTTTGTTTATATTAAAACAAAAGAAAAGAACTTTAGTGGTTCTTTACCATTGTTTTATGAGTAGGATCTTACCTACATTAGTGATTTGGAGCCAATATTGTACCTGCGCTTCAGTTAGAATAAGCTTTTTGAGATTTTCAGCTACAGGTTTCTGACACGTACTTTCTTTGACAGTCTTCTTGGTTCAAGGTTTTGGGAACACTTCAGAGATATTTTGAATCCTGACACTTCTCTTGGGGCAGATCCGTGGGTTTACTATACAGTTTATGCTTTCTTTGTCTTCCTCTTCAACATATTTGACATTGTAAGTTTGCCATTAATTAACGTGCAGAAAGTGGATTTTAAAATGTTACATGCACAAATTCTTTTTTTCCTTGACTATTACTGCTTAATTGGAGTGGATAGAACATCAGTGGAATCAATTCAATAGGCTAGGTCCTTTTTAACAGGGATCCTGCTGGACTAAAAAGTTTCTATCTAGTAGCTTGGATTGAAGTCCCCCAGTTGGTCTAATAAAGGTGAAAGAAGAAATAAAAGATACCCAGACATGCTGGTGACTTTACGATGTTCAGGGCAGATGTTGGCGAAACTAGAAATTGAACTCAACCTTTAAGAGTTACTAATTAGGTAGCCAGGAGGTCAAAAAAGAATAGAAGACCACATAAGGCTGAATTTTCTATATTATCTTTCTCTGAATAAAAATATGGGGAGAAAGAGGTAGTCTTTTTAGGAAAGATGATGTCGCATAGAAAAAGTGACTAAAAACTGATTATCTGATGTCATTCTCATATTGATTTCTGTGCTTCTATCACTTGAAGAAGGAAAAGCTTTTGAAAGGTTTTCAGGGATATTCTCTCTTGCTCAGTTTTACTTAACAGTAAACTTGTGACCAGGCCAACATGCCAAAAGAAATTGCTGATTACTTAAACAAGATAGCTGCTAGAATTCCAGGTATAAAGCCTGGAAAAGCTACAATTGAATATCTGACAAAGATCCAAGCTTCAACACGGTTCTGGGGTACAGATCTCTCTCTCTAAACCTCAATTTCTTGTTGTGTGATTCGCTAACAGAAGATGCTTTTCCTTTTTTTTTATTTTTTTATTGCATTGTTGTGCAGGTGGTCTGTTATTAAGTGTTTTGGCCACGACATCCACCATTCTAGACCATAATTTGCGCCGCATCAATGAAGGATATGCAATAGGATTGACATCAGTGCTAATAATTGTAAGTTAGTCTCTCTAAAACGTTAAGGGGAAAGAGAGGAACAAAATGAATGTGATATGGATTCCTTACCTCTGGGGGTCTATTGGAAACAACCTCTCTACCTTCACAAGGTAGGGGTAAGGTCTGCGCACACTCTACTCCTCCCAGACCCCACTTTGTGCGATTACACTGGGTTTGTTGTTGTTGTTGTTGTTGTTGTTGTTGTTGTATGGATTCCTTACCTTCAACTTTTGGCATCAGTACTAATGATTGTAAGTTCATGGTATTCAGGCATGTGTAGTTGCTTTCTATTATCTTTTTTCATCAGAAAAAGGCATGTGTAGTTGCTTTCTGAACACAAACAATCTCCCTCCCTTCCCCACCAATAGGCTCCCTAACCCTAAGGTTAACGAAAAGAAAAAAAGGAGGAATAAAAAGAATGTGATATGGATGCCTTTAATATTTTTCAAGCCGATTTAATTAATAGATATCTTCTTCTTGCTTTTACACATCTTAATCTATTGGGGAAGCGATTGAGAAGGATAATGACTTCTGTTATCTTTTAATGGTATTTGATATTCTCTTTTATGCAACCAATAAGTTCGTGTTGGACACCCTCAGTTATGCCCTTGAAATTGCTTTTTCTTCTTGTTCCTTGGAGAAGTTAATTGTTTATCATAGCACGGTCAATCTCATAGTCTTGATAATTCCTTCTAAGGGGAATGTTCCTGTAGTTATCTGCTCTATATTGTGGTATATATGCATCATGTTGTGAAAGCTACCTTGTAAATAGCTGGGAACTAGTTCCCTCATCTTTCAGAAGGCTGTGACCTAGCCATGCATCAGGCCACAATTTAATCCTCTGTCCATTGCAATATCATAAGGCAATGTCTTTATATTGAGGGTTGATTAGTAGAGTATTAAAATTTCCACTAGGCAGATATGGAATTTTACTGCTACAAAGGATTAATAGCAGTGGCAAGTATGACTTGACGGTAATGAGGTAATTCACATGATTTTCGTCCACAATGAGGTGATGTCTATTCCATAATAGCAAAAAAAGTAAACTGCAATTAAAACCACAAGGAGGTACCGTGAAATTAACCCATAAACTTATATAGGCAGAGTTCTTAACAAGCTCAGATTCAAAGAGACTAGTAGTTCTTGTGAAGTTGTCTCGCAATTCTTCTTACACTTAGTTGAAATCACTACTATTATACCTTGGAATGTGGCAGAATGGCTATTATCATTCAGATGTTGTACTGAAATATTTCCTCTTCCTTCTGCTTTGCAGGTGGGTTCAATCATTGAATTGAGAAGATCTTATCAAGCATATAATGTAATGCCAAGTCTAAGTATGGCTTTGAAGCGGTATGGTGTATGAGATTGGAGGGTGGCTCTATTCAAGGTAGGTATATCTACTGTGTTCATACTTAGTTTGTGGTCTGTACTTCATGACTTATCTCATACATTATTTGGTGCTTGTGCAGTAAATGGGGTTCAATTCTTGCTTGCACCATTGGTGCTGAGAATATTTTGCAGAGTCTAGGATCTTTTTGAGTGAAATCTTAACTACTGATCAACTTTTCAAATTTGTAAGATCCAAGATGTCGCGGTCAGCCAACTCCTCCCAGTCAGGACACATTTCCCATATGTAGCAAGTAAAATATAGCCCATCCTTTGGCTGAGAGTAAATCATCTTATCCTTCTTCCTTGCTTCTTTTTTCCTGGTCACACTTAAGCTGTGCTATATATGATTAAATGAGCTTTTGGATGATTAAATGTGTTTTTGCAGGATTTGAAGTAATTGCATAATGAATGATACATAGGGTTTAGTGATGCTTGAAACAGGAAAAACCATTTTTACCCACTAGCTTCACAAATTAGATTAGACTTGCTACATGCATCACGATTCATCTTCTTCCTAAATTGTGTTTCCAGGATAAAGGATTAGCACGTGACAAGGACTAGCTTGTGCTGCAAATAGCTGAAATTAAACAAAGACAAGAGTGATGGGGAGAGGTTTATTGATTTATTCATGTTGACAAAAACTGATGAAGTGCTATGAACATTAATAGAGATCAAGATACCTGCAGAATATTTGTGCTGACAATTGTATATAGTTACATTTTTTATATGCTCTAGATGGCCAAGATATGGCAAGAAGCAAGTCTATTCTTCTGTTGGTGGCAAGCAAAAGAGGATGTAATTTTGCTTTAATTTTGAGGGGTATGTTTAAAATCTTCTTGTGTTGGTTGAAAGGTGTGTGCATCAGATCAGAGTGTGAAATGTTAACTACAGTTGCTCCTTGTAATTTGGCTGTGCAAACGTTAATCAGCTTTCACGTTTGCATAAAATTGAGAAATTGGGTAAATCTGTACGCAAATGTTCCTTTCTATTTATTGATGTACGAGTTGGAAACAGTGGAATGATTTTTTTCCCTTCCCTTCCTTCCCAAACGATACATTACTTTGAATACTTTAACGAAAAAGATTTTAACTCCTTTATCTCAATGAAAATATTCTCGTTTAGTTTAAAGTGAATTGAGTTAAGGTGCTTATCTTAGCTTTATAAGTCTCTTTTCAGCTTTATATAATTAACAGAGAAATTAACAAAAACAGCGAATATCTTAACATCATAGAACTAAGCAGCACCTTCTTTTTTTAAAAAAATGTTTTGGAGAAAGAAATTACAATTTAAACTTTAAGGTGGTCAGTTGATGAATCAAAGGGTTAGCTACCCTTTGATTAATGAACAATGAAGATTGAACTCGCCAGAGATATCGGTGATTGATAATTTTTTAGTGATTACCAGTGTCTTGACTTCAAAATTCCAAGACATTTTTGTTCAAACCCTCATTACATGAGAAAAATAATAATTTAATAAAGATACAATTTTTATTTTTATTTTTTCTTTAAGTTAGGGAACAATGAAGATTGAACTCTGTTGCATACAAGAAATCGAAGTAATTTGGAAGAGAAATCGGGCAGAACCCTAATTCAGAGTGAGAGAGAAAGGAGAGCCTTTATTTAACTGAATCAGATGTTCTTTTTGCAAAATAAGTTCTCTCTACTTTGACTAAACTAACAACTAGGTATTTATATACAAGTAAGAAAGTGTTATAAATATATTATATTATGGATGTTCATTTAGTACTCCGTTGTAAATAAGATTTCTGAAGAAGCTTATCTATACGAGACTCCGCCGTAAATATGTTTATCTATTTAGTACTCTATTGAAAATAAGTCTTCTCAAGAAGCTTATCCTTTCGGTACCCCGTTATGGATAAGCATCACCCCCGGTAAAAGATTATCCATATCTGGTACAATGAGCTTATCCTTTCAGTACCTCGTTATGTATAAACATCACCCCTGATAGAAGATTATTCATATCTGGTACAATGAGCTTATCCTTTCAGTACTCCGTTATGGATAAACATCACACCCGGTAGAAGATTATCTATATCTGGTACAATGAGCTTATCCTTTCGGTACCCCGTTATGGATAAACATCACACCCGGTAGAGGATTATCTATATCTGGTACAATGAGCTTATCCTTTCGGTACCCCGTTATGGATAAACATTACCCGCGATAGAAGATTATCTATATCTAGTATAGTAGCAGCTTACACAACAACTTGCTTTCTTCTATAAATAGAGACGATTTCAGTTCATTATGTACATAAGTTTGAAGTTTGAATAATATATAAGTTTCTCTCTATACTTGTCTTTACTTTACAGTCTTTATTTTATAACACGTTATCAGCACAAGACTCTGCCATCTCGAGCAAATACTTTGAAACTATCACAGGTACGAACTTTTTTTTTCTAAATAATGTCAAATCTTTCTAAACTTGAATTTGTAGCCCTGGATATATCGGGCAAAAGTTACACTTCTTAGGTGCTTGATGCTGAAATTCATCTTGATGCGATGGGTCTGGCAGACACCATCAAGGACAAAAATCAAGCATCAAACCAAGACCGTGCCAAAGCAATGATATTCTTACGCCATCACCTCGATGAAGGCTTGAAAATGAAATATCTCACTATTAAAAATCCAGTCATATTGTGAAATAATTTAAAAGATAGATATGATCACCTGAAGATGGTCGTTCTTCCATAGGCACGTTATGATTGGACTCATCTAAGGCTACAAAGATTTTAAATCTATCAATGAGTATAATTCTGCTTTGTTCAGAATTATTTTTCAATTGAAATTATGTGATAATAATATTACTAATCATGATATGTTGGAGAAAACTTTCACCATTTTTCATGCCTCGAATATGCCCCTGCAGCAGCAATATCGAGAGATGAGATTTAAAAAGTATTCTGAACTAATCTCACATCTTCTTGTAGCCGAGCAACATAATGGGCTGTTAATGAAAAACCATGAAAGCCGACCTACTGGTTCTTGTCCATTCCCTGAAATGAACGAGACGAACTTCCACAAAGTTAAGCGTGGAAGAGGATGTGGCCCCGGTCGTGGTTATAGCCGTGATCGGGGAAGAAACTCTAATCATGGTAATAATAATGCACCAAAGAACCCCCCTCACTACCAGCAGTGGAAAATGAAGGAACAAAAATATGAAGCGATGCAAATAGCAAAGGCAGAAAATGCATGCTATAGATGTGAAGGAAAAAGACACCGGTCACGTACATGTCGTACGCCAAAGCACCTGGTTGAGCTGTATCAGGCCTTCCCGAAGAAGACAGAGAAAAATGCTGAAGCAAATTTTATTTTTGAAGATAATTTAGACTTCATGCATTTGGATGTAGCTAATTACTTTACACTCCCGTAAGGAGAAACAAGTCATGTGATCGGTGATGAATCTATAGAAATATCAATATATTAATTTTTGTTGTTTATAGTAGATAATATGGTTATGTAATTATTGTACATAAAGAAAAGTTATGATTTGATAATGATGTTTACTATCATATTTATTTTGTTTATGTCATTTTGAAGAAATTTTCTCTCATGATACCAGAAGTGTGTGAGCAATATTTGATAGTACAAAATGTATCAACAACTCCTGAAGAGCTAGTTGTTTGTCTAGAAGACACATGACACCAGTAGTGTCCGATAAATATTAGATTGTGGATAATAAACGAAGGCTCTCGAAGAGCTTAAATACAAATATATCATTCATATTATATGATTATGGTCAAAACATATATTGTAGTAAACCTGAAGTTTACTAATACAAATGGCTATCATATTGAGACTACAAATTATTGAAAGATTGAAAATCTTCATGTTTCTACAATCATAGGGGGTAAAATAATATGTATGTAAGAAGTGATCCACCATATTCTTCAATTTGTACTATATCATGTATCACGATAAACCAGAAGTTTACTAATGCAAAATCAGTCACAGTAAATCAGAAGTTTTACTGAGGCAAAAATAGCTACAGTAAAGCAGAAATTCGCTGATACAAAGTAGCCACAGTAAATCAGAAGTTTACTAATACAAAAGTTTATGCCATAGTAAACCAGGAGCTTACTAAGAGATAACACATGCCATGATAAACTTGAAGTTTTCATTTACCATTTTTAAATGAGCTATTTGAGAATTCAGATAAGTATATACTGAAGAACTAGAAGATTTTTCAAGAATTCTCTTGTGTTGCTTGTTCTCATAATAAATTGATTATACTAGCTAAAGTTGGGACTAAGACCCCTGAATTCTGGAATATATAAAAGGTAAATATGGGCTTATTCACCTATCATGTAAACTACTTATAGATGCATATATGAGATGGTTACATGTGTGTTTATTGTTAACTTGTAGTTTGACATTTGAAATTGCTTTTCTCAGTTAAAGGTATAATTTTCAGATTATGAAATCAAGATAGTTCATCTTGATGATGTTGGTTTATATCCAAGCTAGTTTAGCATTGAATACCTCCTATTTATGATTAAACTATTGTTTATGAGAACAAAATCTCATGTGTTGGTCTAAGATTTTCTAAATTGCATACAACAACACTTGTATGTATCAGACCAATAAAATATGATAAGTCATCCCTCACAATTGATTTAGGATCAGAAATATAATATTTTTACTATCTAATAAATTTTGATGTGTGGTATATGATTAATTTCTATACCATAATGCACAAAGTTAGGTTTTCCAAAAAAGATTGGGGATATGTGTTAGTTTTTCTAACATTTGGGGGATAGAATAAACAGCTGAAAAATATGCTATATGAATCGAATTATCATTAATATGATCCTCACTTAGAAGAAAATTCAAGTCAAATGCCAGAAGCATTTGCTGATCCAAAATTAAATATCATATTTCAGCTGCAAATGCTCCTATTAAAATTAAAATCCCTGAAGGATAAAGTTTACTGCACGCATGAAGCGTAGTAAACCGATCGGTTCCAAAGGTAACAATCCTTGAAATATGATAGGAGCAAATGATCATAATAAGGAGTAAATGAGCTCTAGAAGAACCCACGACATAACATTTCATGAAACTCTAGAAGAAGTTCATATACTTGAAAATAAAGAAAGTGATGAGATCTCAACAAGTTATGTCGCTTAGGAACCGATACAAAATGATCGGCGACGATATATTTGATACAATATAGTTCACAATATTGTAAAAGATTGCGAGGATCAGACTTGTAGTCCAGACACCTGAAGATGTCATGCCATCTAAATGCAAGTCATAACCTATATGACTCATTTCATTAAGTCTATATGAAGATCCCTGAAGGATTTAAAATGCCTGAAGCTTATAGTTCAAAGTATCGTGAAATGTACTCAATCAGATTACAAAGATCTTTGTACGGTTTAAATCAATCTTGGCGTATGTGATATTATCGCCTCAGTGCATATTTGATGAAAGAAGGTTACATAAATGATGTTATTTGTCCATGTATTTTTATAAAGAAAATGGCATCAGAATTTGTTATACTTGCTATTTATGTTGATGACATAAATCTTGTTGAAAATCTAGAAGAGCTCCAAAGGGCAATTTAATATCTTAAGAAAAAATTTGAGATGAAAGATCTTGGAAAGACAAAACTTTGTCTTGGTCTGCAAATTAAATATTTAGCAAACGGGATCTTTATCCATCGATCTGCCTATACGGAAAGGGTCTTAAAACGCTTTTACATGGACAAAGCGCACCCATTGAGTACATCAATGGTTGTTCGATCACTTGAAGTGAAAAAGATTTGTTCCGACCTCCAGAAGAGGATGAGGAACTCCTTGGTCCCGAAATACCTTATCTTAGTGCAATTGGTGCACTTATGTATCTTGCTAATGCTACAAGGCCTGATATAGCATTTTCTGTTAATTTACTAGCAAGATATAGCTCTTCTCCTATACAGAGACATTGAAACGGAATTAAGCATATATCGCGATATTTAAAGGGAACACTTGATATGGGTTTATTTTATTCTAACAAAGGTAGTGCAGATCTTGTTGGTTATGCAGATGCAAGTTATTTATCTGATTCACATAAAGCTCGATCTCAAACCGGGTATGTGTTTATATGTGGAGGTACTGTCATATTATTGCGCTCCACAAAATAATCTATTGTTGCTATTTTTTCAAATCATGCTGAGATAATAGCTATTCATGAAGCAAGTAAGAAATGCGTATGGTTGAGATCAGTAATTCATTTTATTCAAGGAAAATGTGGTTTGGAATGTGATAAAAGATCCACAATTTTATACGAAGACAATGTTGCATGCATAGCGCAATTAAAGACAGGATTTTATAAAAGAAGATAGAACAAAGCACATTTCACCAAAATTACTCTACACACATGATCTTTAGAAAAATGGTGACATTGATGTGCAACAAATCCGTTCAAGTGACAATCCGACAGATTTATTCACTAAATATTTGGCAACTTCAACTTTTGAGAAGATGGTATACAAGATTGGAATATAGAGACTCAAATATTTGAAACAAGGTTTTTATTAGGGAGAGTAAAATACGCGCTATACTATTTTTCCCTTACTAAGGTTTTTCCCACAGGGTTTTCCTTATAAGGTTTTTAATGAGATAACTAGTTATGCGTATTACTAAATATGTGTACTCTTTTTCCTGCACTAAAATTTTTTCCACGGGAGTTTTCCTAGTAAGGTTTTAATGATGCACATTATCTTTTAATGAACATCCAAAAGGGAGTGTTATAAATATATTATATTATAGATATTTATTTAGTACTCCGTTATAAATAGGCTTCCTGAAAAAGCTTATCTATATGAGACTCCGCCATAAATATGTTTATCTATTTAATACTCTATTGGAAATAAGTCTTCTGAAGAATTTTATCCTTTCGGTACCCCGTTATGGATAAACATCACCCCCGGTAAAAGATTATGCATATATGGTACAATGAGCTTATCCTTTCAGTACCCCGTTATGGATAAACATCACCCCCGGTAAAAGATTATGCATATATGGTACAATGAGCTTATCCTTTCAGTACCCCGTTATGGATAAACATCACCCATGGTAGAAGATTATCCATATCTGGTATAATGAGCTTATCCTTTCAGTACCCCGTTATGGATAAACATCACCCCCGATAGAAGATTATCTATATCTGGTACAATGAGCTTATCCTTTCGTTACCCCGTTATGGATAAACATTACCTCCGATAGAAGATTATCTATATCTAGTACAGTAGCAACTTACACAATAGCTTACAGAAGCAGCTTAAACAACAACTTGCTTTCTTCTATAAACAGAGGAGATTTGAGTTCATTATGTACATAAGTTTGAAATTTGAATAATATATCAATTTCTCTCTATACTTGTCTTTACTTTATCATCTTTATTTTATAACAAAAAGGTTATTTTTACAAAAATAAATACAAAACAAATGAATACTTCCGGGTCGAGTCAAGGTGGATCTGTGGTCTTCTTATGGGCCGGACCATATTGGGCTCCAACAAACTCACAAGAGATATTGCAAGACATTTTTGTTCAAACCTTTCCTTACATGAGAAAAATCAAAATAATAATTTAATTGGGGAATATATTGGAAAATCGGAGCCAAAACTCGGAGCAGCGCGCTAAAGTGGTAATTTGAATTTACATGACCCAAATCAGACGACTATAGAGAGCTGATGGAAGGGGAAGGAGACAGTGAAGTAGGTTTCACAGACATCGAAACAATCTCAGATACTCTCAACAGCTCTATCAGATTCCATCTTGTTACTGACATCTTAGGTTTCGTCCTCTATATGCACCAGCAAATCCCTTCGTAAGTAGTACAAAATTTGATTTTGTTCATTTCTTTACGTTGTTTGTTTATCTGCTGCTGCTCTAATTGATCGCCTGTATGTTGTTTGTTTAATTGCGCAGCATACTGCAGGATCTCACTCTAGAATATGATGTATTGAACTCTGAATATGCGGAATTGGTAAGTGAGCACTATCATTTACTTTAAAGTATGCTGCTCTTTTTGTAGCGGGATTTTGATATTTTCGAAATCTGATTTTTAAATTCACGGAAAGATAATGTAGTAAATGGAAAAAACAAAATTAATTTTTATCTACTTTTGTTAAATCAAAAAGAAGAAGAAGTGGGGAAGTCTTGATTTACTTTTGGTAAATCAAGACAAGGTGGGTTGCTCTAATGGTAAGCACCCTTCACTTCCAACCAAGAGGTTGTAAGTTCGAGTCACCCCAAGTGCAAGGTAGGGAGTTCTTGGAGGGAAGGATGCCGAGGGTCTATTGGAAACAACCTCTCTACCCCATGGTAGGGGTAACGTGTGCGTACACACTACCCTCCCCAGACCCCACTAGTGGGATTATACTGGGTTGTTGTTGTTTTGGTAAACTTACTAGTAGTTTAAGTTTTGAAGTATGTTATGAACAAAAATGGTGTCTAATTTAGCTTATGAATTAGCGAATTTTGGCTTTATAAATGTTGCTAGTTATTGAAAGTTGTACGGTACATATACGGAATAAGTCCACTGCAACAATTATCTTTCACTGGCTTTCTATTCTACATTACCCGAATCAAGAAATATTATAAACTTTCTTGTTAGTTAGATAGTTTAATTTTCTTGTTTAGAAATCTAATTCTGTTAGTGTATAATGTACTTAGGTTTCAGGTCATATTGTATCCTAGAGCATTTTTGCAGAACTCTGCTTGAACTCCAATAACAATTGATAGGAGAGAATTTAGTTGTAAGGAAAGAGACATTGCAACTTGCTTTTGAAACCATTGTTCTGTTCGTAACCATCTTTTGTGGTACTCGTATCTCTTACCCTATGACCTAGTACTGGATTTCTTTTAGGAGACAGCTCTTTTACAAGCAGAAACTGGCCCTTCACATAGAAAGCATGCCGCCAGGAAGAGGGAGGTGAGGATGGGAATAAGAAGACTAGATAAGTTAATGAACACTATATCTAGTCTCAAGGCTGCTCTTCAATTGATGATCACGGAATTTCCTGCTATTCAAAGGGTTGTTCTGATTCTTGGGCCTAGTCCTTTGCGCCCGTTACATGTGTGTGAACTCTGCTTTTCGCATGAAACGACAGCCTCAGGAGGAGATTTTACTAGGAATCGAGTTGTGGAAGCACTTTCAAAGAAGGTTTCTTCTTTTGTTTATTTATGTTACATCTCACATTTCTATATATATCTATGTATTTCTATTGTGCATGAATTTTGGGTTTCTGTTATACACAGGCTATTCGGGTCTTAATTTCAAAGGGTGCAGGATCTAGCTTCACTGCTGGTATTTTATTGGCAATTACTATCTACTAGTGATACAATAAAAAAGATATACTTGCTGGGAATTCATTGCTAGTTCTCATATCCTTTTAGGTCCAACCAAGTTGTTCCTATTGGTTCAAGCTCCTTCTTCAATCAACATGCCTTTGCATTTTCTTCCAAAGAGGGATTTTAGGTACAGCAAAAAGGTATATTCCCAGAGGTTATTCCTTTGAGTTCTAAATTGTTGTGATTCGGTTCTGGGGATGCATATTCTCCTGGTAGACATTCTTGATGATAATTCAGATGTTTATCAATATTAGCTGGTTCAGCTGTGCTCGTCAATTATTGATCATCTTCAAGCTTTCGTAATACCAATCTGATGAGAATGAAATCTTTCCTGAGCTGGTACTTTGCATATAGAAGCCCCCTCCTAATTTCTCCCCTTCTTTTCGTCATTTTCTTTGCCTAGCAATGATAATGTTGGTTGACTGGTTTATATCCCCTCTCTTCCCCAGTTCATTACGAATACATCTTGCAAAATTTGAAACAATAGCTGGACTGATGTGAGCTATAGATAGACGTTGAAGCTCCTATTAGCTTTTAATAAATAACAATCATCCGTTGAGAGTCTAGCATGTGTTTTTTTTTCAAGGGCTTAACATGATATCTAACTTCATTATTCATAGCCTTATATTTATGAAGCATCACGATGATACACTATTTTGCTTCTATAAATGCTTTGCTGACAAACATTTAACATGTGGTGGTGCAGATAGTGCCTTTGAAATTGCGGTTTAGTTGTAGAAGCAAAAATCTTGAAAGAGAAGCATGTGCTGATGATGCTCAAACTGCTAAAGCAATCACATTGCATAGTTCTAAACTTGAAGACGTTATCTGGTACTTTCAGTTTTCAGTCCATGATAACTCTATATCTTTTATCCTTTTTTTTATGTTTGTGTTTTCTTGATCTATCCTTGTCATTGACATTGCTATTCAGAAATCTGCCTACAAAAGGAAAAGAGAATTCAAGCTTTCATTCAATATGCTTTATGCTTCAAAAAATGGGGAGTATGAAGGATTTTTGTCAACTCTCATCACTAAGATTTCATTTTCACTGTTTTCTGCGCAGATTGTCATTCATATCGAAATATAGTGAATCAAAGAACTTATGATGCTCTAGCTAAAAAGGCAGTTAAATTGTTTACTGGGGATCTAATAATGCTTGCCATCCTAGCTTTCGTCATTAATACTTCATTTGTTGTTTTAACGTTTTTTTTCCAAGGTTTGGCATCCTGGGACATACTTTAGTTCATTGACACTAAAATGAGATGGTATGAGGGGAAAAAATGCACTATAGTAAGTGGGCATCATGTATAAAGTTGAGCACAATGTGATGTGAACCTTTAAATCATGTCTAAACATTTTAACTTTTTTTTTACACCTGTAACGGTGGGATTTGAGTTTTTGGCCCTTTCCATCTGATTAAAAAATCAGTCATGATATGGAGTGGTTGAAGCGTCCTGTCTAAAAGCCTAAGTGAAAAAACAGAGGCTTTGATCAGTTTTGAATCCAAACCAAAGTTTTTATTTGTACGGTCATAGAGATGTTTAGAAGTTATTCGCTATAGACAGACAGTCCTGTTAGTTGTACCATTGGGTAGTGCAGCAGTTGTTGCAATTTCTGTTTTGAGTCAGTATTAAATATTCCTCCGCCTGCCTCCTGAAATTGTGTGAAATTGACATTTCCGAACTACTGGGGACTCTTAAGAGTGCCATGTAATTATCAATTAGATCAGGGAAGCAGCTGCAATGCGCTTACTTGTTTTTCAATGTTATGCTTATTTCTAGCCCAGATTTAAGGCAAAGATAAAGTTGGGCAAAAACTGCTCAGAATTGTGCTAAATTCCTAATGGTGTTAGCTTCAATGACTTGTCAGGTTTCAGTGTCGGCATATTATTAAGGGCTTGGCTTCCAGGACTTCTACAACTGAAGAGTGAAGATGGCTTCCTTCTTCATTACTCCCCCCCC
>AWOL01S0017111.1:84536-118623 GCA_000715115.1 Nicotiana otophora
CCCCCCCAAAAAAAAAAAAAAAAGGAAAAAAGAAAAGAAACAGAGGTTGCCTTCATAGCACATGTATTCTTGTAATAGAATTGATGTTGATAGTGGCTTCGACCTTATCATGCCTTTTCCTTAACTTCCCTTTTTCCTAATTTGAATGTGCTAATGTTGACATTTACTTACAAGTGATGAACCTGACTTGACGAGATCGTTTCTGATGGCACACCTTCAGTGCTGGGTTTGTGTGCTCTCTCTATTAGAATTGTTAATTAATTAATTATTCATAGGTACTCCAGATAAATATAACAGGAGTAACTACTCTGGTTCATATTGCTGGTACTGACATCGTGATAAAAAAAATTGAGACTGTGTATACGGTCGAAATAGATTTAGGCCTTAGTACGATTGATCGAGGTCGAAATATAATGGATCAAAGAAAGACTTCGTAATATTGAGATGGGTTTCGAAGATAGTATGAACGAGCTTCAGATTTCAGGTATAGGTCAAACACCGAGTTCGAAGTTATTATCGAGCTCGGGTCCGAATCGAACTATGATGAGATGATTTCGACCTTAAGGGGCATAGGACAACCGATACTGAGCCCGAATCATCACCTGATCTCGAGTCCACATCGAGCTCTAGAAGCAATACCGACCAGCACCGAGGCCGATCGAGCTCGAGCTCACAGACAAGAGCCGTTGCAAACACACTAAGGGAGAGAATCTCGGCGAAAATTAGGGAAAAACTGATTTATCATGGGTTCTCAACTATGTATTTTTAACGGCAAAGGGCCTACTATACCCCTCTACTTTCAAAAATGGTCTAAGAATACCCCTCGTTATACTATTGGGTTATCTATACCCCCTGCAGTCATACTTTGGGTTCAAATATATCCCTCATTTAAACGGCGGAACACATGTCATCGTCCTGTTGGTCAATTCTAAATATCTCCTAATTAATTAAAAAGACCCATTATCCATATCCGAAAAGCAATTTTTTAAAGCAATTTTTTTTAAAAACTGGAAAAAACTTAAATTATTTTACTAAACACTGAAAAAAACGAAAATATTTTTTTTTCTAGTTTTTACAAAAAAAATAAAAAATATTTTCTAAAACAATGTTTTTGTAAAAGCTGAAAAAAGAAAAAGCTGAAAAGCAATTTTATAAAGCAATTTTTTTTGTAAAAACTGGAAAAAATGGAATTTTTTTTACTAAAAACTAAAAAAATAAAAAATATTTTTTCCCCAGTTTTTACAAAAAAAGTTGCTATAAAAAAAGCTGAAAAATATTTTCTAAAACAATATTATTGTAAAAACTGAAAAAAAACTGAAAAGCAATTTTCTAAAGTAATATTTTTGTAAAAACTGAAAAAATAAATATTTTCTTTTTTTTTTTCCAGTTTTTAGTTAAAAATATTTTAGTTTTTCCAGTTTTTATTTGCTTTAGAAAATTGCTTTTCAGTTTTTACAAAAATATTGTTTTAGAAAATATTTTCTATTTTTTTAAAGTAGTTTTTTTGTAAAAGTTGGAAAAAAATATTTTCGTTTTTTTTCAGTTTTTAGTAAAAATAATTTCAGTTTTTTCCAGTTTTTACAAAAAAGAAAATTGGGTATGGGTAATGAGTCTTTTTAATTAATTAGGAGATATTTAGAATTGACCAACATGACGATGACACGTGTCTCTCCATTTAAATGAGGGGTATATTTGAACCCAAAGTATGACTGCAGGGGTATAGATAACCCAATAGTATAACGAGGGATATTTTTAGACCATTTTCGAAAGTAGAGGGGTATATTTGATCCTTTGCCGTATTTTTAATTATATCTAAAGTAGGATCCTCCACTATAAAGAGGATGACTACATTTCTGTAGAAGGGAGTTCTTTGGCTTACATTGTAATTCAAGCACCATATTCTCCTATATTCAAGAGTTACTCTTTTAAGCTTCATAAATTGATTCATCTTGCTTAGTCCTAAAAATCATCTTCTTTACAACCTTGTTTATTTTGCATTCTTTGCAATCCATATTTGATATTTCTATTTATCCTTACGATTTGTATTAAGCTATATCACTTATCCTTAGAACTACGTACAAATTCAACTCTATCCGTTTTTCGGGTAAATAGTTTGGTGCCCACCATGGGGCTAAGGATAACAATGGTTATTTGATACGAATCTGCAAAAACACACCGTTTTGCACTTGTTTCCGAAAGTATCTTGGATTTTGGATTAGCAACGACTAACTACCAATCAAATAGCCTTACCTATCGACGATGAAGTTGGTATTCAAGATGAGAACAACAACTTGACACCCAGTACCGAAAGACCACTTGTCAATACCGTTGGAGCTCAGATCGGAGTGACGATAGATATCAATTCGTATGTGGCCACTGAGGCGAACCTACATTCTGAACCTGAGAATAGCATTCATGGTGGCACTCGGTCTACAGCTCGATATACCCATAACGTCGAGGAAAACGGCGTCAGCTTGCGTATGATTTTCGAAATGTTGCAAGCCCAACAGACAGCAATCGCTCAGTTGCAGAGTCAAACCCAGATACCGAGTAGACCGGAGCCCAGTCAACCCCGAGAAATCACCCATACAACGGAACTAGCTATAGTAAATCAAATGAGCAGCAGTCGGGGACTAATCCCGAAATTGCTAAGATGTTCGAAGAACTGACCAAACGAATAGAATCGGGAGAAAGGAGAATCGAAGCAAACGACAAAAAGACGGAGACATACAACTCCAGGGTAGATCAGATCCCGGGGGCACCACCAATATTGAAGGGCTTAAATTCCAAAAAATTCATACAAAGGCCTTTCCCCCCAAGCGCGGCTCCTAAACTAATCCCAAAGAAGTTCTGCATGCCCGAGATTCCTAAATATAACGGAACTACCGACCCCAACGAACATGTCACCTCATACACATGTGCCATCAAAGGGAACGATCTACAGGATGATGAGATCGAATACGTATTATTGAAAACATTAGGTGAAACCCTGTCAAAGGGAGCAATGATATGGTATCATAATTTGCCATCTAATTCTATCGATTCTTTTGCTATGCTTGCGGATTCCTTCGTAAAAGAACACGCCAGGGCCATAAAAGCCGAGACTAGGAAGTCAGACCCGTTTAAGGTAAGACAAAGGGATAACGAGATGCTAAGGGAATTCGTGTCTCGTTTTCAAATGGAACGAATGGATCTACCCCCGGTCACAGACGATTGGGCTGTTCAGGCTTTCACTCAAGGTTTGAACGAACGAAGTTCGATGGCTTCACGGCGATTAAGCACAACCTGATCGAGTACCCGGCTATCACTTGGGCCGACGTGCATAATCGGTACCAATCAAAAATTAGGGTCGGAGATGATCAGTTAGGGTCTGAACCCGCTGCTCGAAGGGATATCAATCGAGAGCAAGGTCCGATCAGGGATCGATACCGACCGTATCACGGAAACCACAGAATCAATGAATCGAGATGTTACCCCGTACAAAGCAACAAAAGAAGTGATCGAGGTCAAGGGTCTCGAGGGATGATGAACAGAAGTGGGTTCGACAGGCCTACCGGATCTAAGGAAGCGCCTTGGTTATCGGAGTATAAGTTCAGCATTGATGCATCCGTCATCGTGTCGGCTATCGGATGCATCAAAGACACTAAATGGCCTCGACCTATGCAGACCGATCCTATCCAGAAAAATTCCAATCAAATGTGCGAATATCATGGCACCCATGGCCACAGAACGGAAGATTGCACGCAACTAAGAGAGGAGGTAGACCGGTTATTCAATAAAGCGCATCTTCGAGAATTTTTAAGCGACAGGGCGAAGAACCATTTCAAAAATAGGGATTTTGGCAAGCAAAACGAACAGGAAGAACCACAACACGTCATTCACATGATCATCAGCGGCGTCGATACCCCTCAAAGGCCGATGCTTAAACGCACTAAGACATCGATTGTGAGAGAAAAACGATCTCGAACTCAGGATTACGCACCCATTGGAACTTTGTCCTTCAATGATGAAGACGCAGAAAGAGTCATACAACCTCATAGCGATTCACTGGTAATATCCATACTTATGAATAAAACTAAAGTTAAGCGTGTGTTAATTGATCCAGGTAGCTCGACCAACATCATTAGATTGAAGGTCGTACAACAACTCGGTCTACAGGACCAGATTGTACCCGCGACCCTGGTTCTAAACGGATTCAATATGGCATGTGAAACCATCAAAGGAGAGATAATTCTGCCGATAAATGTAGCCGGTCCAAGAAACGAAGTTCCACGTAATCGAAGGAGATATGAGGTACAACACCCTTTTTAGAAGGCCATGAATCCACAACATAAGAGGTGTACCTTCGACCCTACACCAGGTTCTTAAATTCCCAACATCGAGGGGGGTCATAATAGTGTACAGAGAACAACCGGTCGCAAGAGAAATATTTGCCGTCGAGGAAGAGAATCCGATATCCTCGCCTTCGCCAATAAAGGGATCGAGCTCAAAAGGGGAACATGATGCCAAATAGCAATCACAGACACCAGCTTTAACCCAACCAGAAAATCAGAAGATTGATGAAGATAATGATCAAAGGATCCCTCGATCCTTCGTGCTTACCGATGATTCCGACGCTACCCAATCAACGATTGAAGAGTTGTAGCAAGTCATATTAATCGAGCATTTGCCCGAACGAAAGGTATACGTGGGAACAGGATTAACCCCCAAACTCAGGAACATGCTTATTCAATTTTTTATCGATAACATGAATTGTTTTGCTTGGTCCCATTTAGATATCACAGGTATCCCACCGGATATAACGACGCATCGGCTAAGCCTGGACCCTAGGTTCCAACCAATAAAGCAAAAGAGAAGGCCCTAATCCGAGGTAAAGCATGCATTCATAAAGGACGAGATAACTAAACTTCTTAGAATAGGGTCCATTCGGGAGGTGAAATATCCCGAATGGTTAGCCAATTTAGTTGTAGTCTCTAAAAAAGGGAACACACTTAGAATGTGTGTAGATTACAAGGATTTAAACAGGGCATGCCCCAAAGATTCTTTTCCACTGCTTAACATTGATCTCATGATTTATGCCACGGCCGGCCACGAGATTCTTACTTTTCTCGATGCCTATTCCGGGTATAATCAAATCCAAATGAACCCGGAAGACCAGAAAAAGACTTCATTTGTCACCAAGTATGGAACATATTGTTAAAAAATGCAGGAGCTACTTACCAACGCCTAGTAAATAAAATATTCGAGGAATAAATAGGTAAATTAATGGAAGTTTATATCAATGACATGCTAGTTAAGTCCCTGCGCAGAGGACCATTTGACCCATTTGCAGGAAACATTCAGGATTTTAAGAAAATACAACATGAAGCTCAACCCCGAGAAATGTGCTTTCAGGGTCGGTTCGGGCAAGTTCCTCGGCTTCACGGTGTCAAATTGGGGGATCGAGATTAACCCGATAAAATCAAGGCCATCGAAGACATCGCCATCGTGGACAGCATAAAAGCCGTGCAAAGGCTAACGGGATAGATTGTAACCTTAGGCCGATTCATTTCGAGGTCGTCAGATCGAAGTCATAAATTTTTCTCTCTACTAAAAAGGAAAAATGATTTTGCTTGGACCCCGGAATGCCAACAGGCATTAGAGGAATTAAAGCGATATCTATCGAGCCCACCACTGCTTCATACTCCAAAAATAGACGAAAAACTTTACTTGTACTTAGCAGTATCGGAAATCGCGGTAAGTGGTGTCCTAGTTCGAGAAGAGCAAGGTACGCAATTTTTCGTCTATTATGTAAGTCGAACCTTAGGAGAAGGAGAAACTAGATATCCACACTTAAGAAAAATTGGCACTTACACTGATAAACGCCTCTAGAAAGTTAAGACCGTACTTTCAATGTCACCCTATATGCGTATTGACCACTTACCCACTCCGTAATATTTTGCACAAGCCCGAACTATCGGGCCGATTGGCCAAATGGGCCGTCGAACTCAGTGGGTACGATATCGAATATCAACCCCGTACGACCATCAAGTCTCAAATTTTAGCGGACTTCATGGCCGATTTCACGCTGACCCTTGTACCTGAAGATAAAATAGAACTCTTATTGAAATCGGGTACGTCATCGGGGGTATGGCCCCTTTTTACGGATGGGGCTTCGAACGTGAAGGGGTCCGGGCTAGGCATCGTTTTAAAGCCACCCACGGGTAACACTATTAGGCAATCTATCAAAACTACTAGGTTGACTAACAACGAGGCCGGGTATGAGGCCATGATTGCAGGTCTCGAGCTAGCTAAAAGCTTGAGAGCAGAAGTCATTGAAGCCTAGTGTGACTCTTTGCTGGTGGTAAATCAAGTAAACAAAACCTTCGAAGTTCGAGAAGATAGAATGCAAAGGTATTTGGACAAATTGTAGGTCACTTTGCACCATTTCAAAGAATGGACTTTACAACATGTTCCACAAGAGCAAAACAGTGAGGCCGATTCACTTGCAAATTTGGGATCATCGGTCGAGGAAGGCAAGATAAGCTCGGGGACTGTCGTTCAACTCTCGAGATTCGTGATCGAAGAAGGTCATGCCGAGATAAATTCTACAAGCTTAACCTGGGATTGGAGGAATAAATATATTGAATACTTGAAGGATGGAAAGCTCCCATCAGACCCTAAAAATTCGAGGGCCCTACGAACCAAAGCTGCTCGATTCACATTAACCGCAGATGGAACGTTATACCGAAGCACATTTGATGGACCATTGGCAGTATGCTTAGGTCCAAGAGACACCGACTACATCCTACGTGAGGTGCACAGGGGCACTTGTAGAAATCACTTCGGTGCCGACTCATTAGTCCAAAAAATAATCAGGGCAAGGTATTATTGGATCGATATGGACAAAGATGCAAAGGAGTTTGTTCGAAAATGTGACAAATGTCAAAGGTTTGCACCAATGATTCATCAGCCCGGAGAGCAACTTCACTCAGTCCTATCCCCATGGCCATTCATGAAATGGGGAATGGATATCGCCGACCCTCTGCCATCGGCCCCAGGTAAAGCTAAGTTCATTCTATTTATGACTGACTATTTTTCTAAATGGGTTGAAGCACAAGTGTTCGTGAAAGTAAGAGAGAAAGAGGTTATAGACTTTATCTGGGATCATATCGTATGTCGATTCGGGATACCCACCGAAATAGTGTGTGACAATGGAAAATAGTTTATCGGTAGCAAAGTGACGAAATCACTCAGTGGGAACGGACAAGCCGAATTAACGAACAAAACTAACATTCAAAACCTAAAGTAGAGGTTGAACGACGCTAAGGAAAAATAGAGAGAAATCCTACCCGAAGTTCTTTGGGCATATCGAACAACATCAAAATCTAGTACCGGGGCAACCCCGTTCTCCTTAGTATATGGCTCCGAAGCCTTGATTCCAATCGAAATTCGGGAACCCAGTGCCAGGTTTCGATATGAAATAGAAGAGTCAAATAACAAGGCTATGAACACTAGCCTCGAATTATCTGATGAAAAATGAGAAGTTGCCCTCGTCCAATTGGCCGCCCAAAAGCAGCGAATCGAAAGATACTATAATCGAAGAACCAAGCTTCGCCATTTTAAACTCGGGGACTTGGTGCTAAGGAAAGTCACCCTCAGTACCCGTAATCCAAACGAAGGAAAACTAGGACCGAACTGGGAAGGACCGTATTAGGTTCTCGAAAACATCGGAAAAGGATCATACAAGCTCGGTATCATAAACGACAAACAACTATCAAGCAATTGGAATGTGTCGCACCTAAAACGATACTACTGCTAGGGTACAACCCTCCCATATTCGTTTACATTTCAAAACTAACCCCTGCAGGAGTCCGATCAGGAGCTAGGATGGATCCTTCTAAACGAAGGCCTAGGTTTGAAAGCACGCGTTGCAATCTTTTTTCCTTAGACCGGTTTTATCCCAAACGGGTTTTTCGGCAAGGTTTTTAATGAGGCAACCATTGATCGTGATAACTTAGAAACAAATCTATAGTATCCGAGGCCTCTTTACAATCGACCTCGAATACTGGGGGGGGGGGGGCATTATCCCTCAAATATATCAAGTTCGATGCCAGAAAATTACTTCATAACAACAGGGTTCTGATAGGAAAAATTGTAAGAGCTAAATGGTCAAAACGAACCATGCTCATGTAGTTGGCCCGAGCCCTGACACAAAACATGAACACATGTACAATGACTTGCAAAGAAAAATTTCTTCTTTACCTATATCTTATATCTAAGATTTATTACGCAAACATGCTTAAGGTAAATCAACGAGCTCGAGCAACACTCACTCAACTATCAAGCCTATGGGCTACATTACTTTGAGTGAGTGCCTACGGGCTATATTACTTCGAATTCGAAATCACTCACTCGACTACTAAGCCTACGGGCTACTTTTATTTCGTGTTCGAGCAAACACTCACTCGATCATTGCGTCTACGGGCTACATTACTTCTAGTTCGAATCATTCACTCGACTACTAAGCCTATAGGCTACTTTTATTTCGAGTTCGAGCAAACACTCACTCGACAATTATGCCTACGGGCTACATTACTTCGAGTTCGAATCATTCACTCGACTACTAAGCCTACGAGCTACTTTTATTTCGAGTTCGAGCAAACACTCACTCGACCATTACGCCTACGGGCTACATTATTTCGAGTTCGAAACATTCACTTGACTACTAAGCCTACGGGCTACTTTTATTTCGAGTATGAGCAAGAACTCACTCGACTACTATGCCTACGTGCTATATTACTTCGAGTTCGAATCATTCACTCGACTACTAAGCCTACAGGCTACTTTTATTTTGAGTCCGAGCAAACACTCACTCGACCACTACACTTATGGGCTACATTACTTCGAGTTCGAATCATTCACTCGACTACTAAGCCTACATGCTACTTTTATTTTGAGTTCGAGCAAGCACTCACTCGACCATTACGCCTACGGGCTATATTATATCGAGTTCGAATCATTCACTTGACTACTAAGCCCATATGCTATTTTTATTTCGAGTTCGAGCAAGTACTCACTCGACTATTACGCCTACGGGCTATATTACTTCGAGTTTGAATCACTCACTCAACTAATAAGCCTAAGGGATACATCACTTCAAGTTCAAAGAATCACTCAATTCAACTACTAAGCCTATGGGCTACCTTATTTCAAGTTTGAGTAAGAACTCACTCGGTTATAAAGGTTGCGAAGTCCAAATTTGATCAAATTGCCTAAATCCTTATGAAAACATTCATAAGGCATGAATAAAATCTTCATAAGGCAAGAAACAAAACAGAAGCAAGTCGGTAAAAGAAAAAGATATTTATAAATATACAAGATTGTTTGCATGATTGATTACAACATAGAAACTAAGGGCTAAATTTCTTGGTTATCTCCGGGAGCGGTCTCTTCTCCACCGAGCTCCCCCCATTCTCGGATCCGCTCTTACTTCCATCATCATCATCATCATTATTATTATCGGAAGCCAAGGCTTCAGTATCAACTTCGAGTTCTTTAGCCTTTTTTATCTCTTCAACGAGATCGAAACCTCGAGCATGGATCTCCTCGAGGGTCTCCCTCCGAGATCAGCACTTAGCAAGTTCAGCGACCCAATGTGCTCGAGTATCGGCGGTCTCAGCTGCCTCTCTTGCTTGGACCTGGGAAGCTTCAGCATCGGCCCGATAGACGGCCACGAGTGCATCTGCATCGGCCTTTGCCTTTTCGTAGATTTGGCCTTGGCAAGTTCAGATGCCAACCGAGCCTCGAGCTCCTCTATTCTTCTTGCTTGAACTGAGCTTTTCTCCTTCATACTATGAAGTTGATTTTCGGCCGATGATAATTGGGCTTGAGCAGCTTCTTTCTCTGCAGCAAAGCGATCCATACCTTCTTTCCACTTCAAAGACTCCGCTTTTATCACATCGACCTCCTCACGGAGTTTTCCGATCATCTCAATTTTCTGCTGCAGTCGTGAGACCGAAAAACTAGCCATTTTCTGCTGTAGCCGGGAAGCTAAAAATCTTGGTAAGCCTTGGCCAACTCAGATCAGAGGTCTTTTATTTCCTCTCCCCTTTGCCCTAAGACGATTTTAAGGGAGTTCCTCTCCTCCATAACCCGTTGAGACCGAATTTGTTTTTCTGCTGCAGCCGGGAGGCAAAAAATCTTGGTAAGCCTTGGCCAACTCAACTCGGAGGTCTTTTATTTCCTCTCCCCTTTGCCCTAAGAGGAGTTTAAGGGAGTTCCTCTCCTCCGTAACCCGTTGAAGGCCGACCTCATATCGACGCAGCTCGGTTCAAGACCGAGAACATGCTTCTCGATGAACTTCCGCGGCCTGCAAAGAAAGAAGAAACGAAGTTAAAAAAGAAAAGCAAACATAAAGTTAATGCCAACAAAATAATTTAAGGCTTACGTGATTCAAAGCCTGCTGCACTCCGCGAAAAAGATCCGATGTGTCACTTGTACCGGTAGCGTCCTCGACACCGGTAAATAGGTCACGAAAAGGATCCTCTCCATCATGAGGCATGTCTAGTTCGAGGGCCCCTAAAGCTTGGGCTTCCCGAATCGCCCCTGCAGAAAAAGTAGGGAAGATGGGCGAGTCTTCGATTGCTACTGCCCCAAGTGAATCACTTGGAGCATTCTCTTCAGTTCGAAGAGATTCAGGGAGAGCCCCTTCAGACATATCCCCCATCCGTTAGCTTCGATGGGAAGCATCTTCGATCTCCAACAACTCAGGGACTCTGCCCGAATCTTTCTCCGATATATCCTCAGTTCGAGACGGAGCCTTATGAACCACTATCGATCCAGCTGCCTGTGGAATGTCGGTGGTCTTCTTCGTTCGGGCCGCCAGCGCGGACCCATCATTTTCTTTTTCGTCTTCATCCCTTAGATGCAGAACTGATTCTACAGTCAAAGGTATGGTATTCTTGTTCGGCTTACGAGCCATCCTCTTCTTCGGTTTTGGATCTTCGGGAACGAAGGCTCTTTTCCTCTTATTTTCTTTCACTGGCTTTGGGGCAGAAGCCTCTTCCTCGACGGATGAGGGCCTCAAAACCGTATTTTTTTCCATACCTACATACGGGAAATTTTATTAAAGTGTATGAAAAACATCTTGTTCGAACTACCAAAAAATACGAGAAAAGGGCTTACCATGATTTTTAGCCTCCCATCGGCCCTTTGACAAGTCACGCCATGAGCGCTCGGCGTATAAGGAGGTCGAAACCAGATCCCGTACCCAGTTCTTGTGATCG
Source organism: Nicotiana otophora (assembly GCA_000715115.1). NCBI lineage: Eukaryota > Viridiplantae > Streptophyta > Magnoliopsida > Solanales > Solanaceae > Nicotiana > Nicotiana otophora. The sequence goes on from AWOL01S0017111.1 coordinate 95,804, forward strand.
GCCACTACGCCGGGCATCCAAGGAACCGCTGCATCACAAAAAGGGGGATATCGGTGAGAAAAGAAATGAAAGGACAAAATAGTAGGAGATAACAGCAGAATTACACTTATGCTTCATGTACCACTCCTCCGGAAAAGGCATCTTTTCAGTCGGAATCAGGTCCGAAGTCCTTACTCGAACGAACCTGCCCATCCAGCCTCGATCCCTGTCCTCGTCTATGCTCGAGAACAGAGCCTTGGTAGCTCGACGTTGAAGTTTTATTAACCCTCGACGGTACAATCAGATGAGATGATCGAGGGTAAAAGGCATCCCCTCGATTTTGTTCACAAAGTATCGGATCAAAATAACGATCCGCCAAAAAGAAGGATGGATCTGGCCTAGGGTTATTAGGTATTTACGACAAAAATCTATGATAACAGGGTCGAGGGGACCTAACGTGAAAGGGTAAGTGTACACACTTAAACACCCTCTCACGTGAGTAGTAATATCCCCTTCGGGAGACGGCACTACCACTTCTTTGTTCCCCCAGTTACAATATTTTTTTATCTGCTCGATATACCCCTGGTTATCGAACAAATATATCTTGATACGGGCTCCCATCGGCCAGGGATCGGCGAACCTTTATCGAGTTTGAAATCAGAGGTAAGAACACACACCGCCGGAACGCACTCCTCAGGCCGTAGATCCACCGGTGTTTTATCGGCGGCAGATTGGGAAGAAGAACCTTTTTCTTTTTGGGGGGCGATTTTTGATGTCTTCACCATTTTTGGATTTAAAGAAGGTGACAAAGATTTGGTGGTTTAGAGGAAGAATTTTGCAGAAAAGAGTCACAGATCAGTGAATGAACTCAGAAGAGACGAAAAGGAACTTAAAAAACTTTTTTGAAGATTGAAGACGTAAAAGTGATAAATGGTGGAAGGAAGGGTTATTTATAGATTGAAGCAATGACAGTTCAATATCAGCGGTGGCCGACCACCGTCTGACATGCAATAAATGCCTTGGTAAGCTAAACCGATAAACAACTATCACGGAAGTCATGGTCGGACTCGATGCAAACGTCAGCGCATATCCAATCGAGCCATTGAGAAATCATATCGTTTCTCACCACATCCTTCCCGAGAAATGATGGGACTATCTGTATACGGTCGAAATAGATTTCTACCTTAGTACGATTGATCGAGGTCGAAACATAATGGATCAAAGAAAGACTTCGTAATATCGAGATGGGTTCCAAAAATAGTATGAACGAGCTTCAGATTTCAGGTATAAGTCAAACACCGAGTTCGAAGTCATTATTGAGCTCGGGTCCGAATCGAACTATGATGAGATGATTTCGAGCTTAAGGGGAAGAGGACAACCGATACCGAGCTTGAATCATCACCTGATCCCGAGTCCACATCGAGCTCTAGAAGCAATACCGACCAGCACCGAGGCCGATCGAGCTCGAGCTCACAAACAAGAGCCGTTGCAAACACACTAAGGGAGAGAATCTCGGCGGAAATTAGGGAAAAACTGATTTGGGTTCTCCACTACGTATTTTTAATTATATCTAAAGTAGGATCCTCCACTATAAAGAGGATGACTACATTTCTGTAGAAGGGAGTTCTTTGACTTACATTGTAATTCAAGCACCATATTCTCCTATATTCAAGAGTTACTCTTTTAAGCTTCATAAATTGATTCATCTTGCTTAGTCCTAAAAATCATCTTCTTTACAACCTTGTCTATTTTGCATTCTTTGCAATCCATATTTGATATTTCTATTTATCCTTACGATTTGTATTAAGCTATATCACATATCCTTAGAACTACGTACAAATTCAACTCTATCCGTTTTTCGGGTAAACAGACTGAAATATATGTTTTAGTTGTATTACTACTAGTCTACTAGCCATTCCCAAACGGTCTCCACAGTGAATCTAAGGCTAGAATTTCATAATAATGTGCTGATTTTAAAGGCTATTTGCGTAATGGAACTCAATACCCTCTTATTCAAATAATCAACATTTGTTTTATTATTTAAGGTTGCATGCCTAAAGTCTAAATTTCTTCCGAATTTGGTTACGGAATTAAAAGTAGGATACAATTTGAAATTAAAATCATATACTCTTTTGAAAATCATTAACAGTAGTAAGGTTGTTTGTATTGCCACGAGAATAATTCGCACCTAACATAATAGGAATTAGTCAGTTAGTACGTGGGAAAGAAGAAAAAGAGTAAAGCTAGAAGAATATTGTAGAACAAATAAGCAGTGGAAGGTGCAGTTTATAGATTAGGGACGTCAAACACGGTGTATACAATTTAATATATACATAGATTAGGAACGAACTGAAGCCAATGACCTATATATTAAATTAAACTTTAATAATATTAAGGAATGGACAATACAATTAGATAAGCTTGGAACAAATAAATAAAATATAAATTTGTGAGAAAATATAAAAATATAAGACATAAAATTATAATTATGATGAGAAAAGTCGTATATATACACATAACTAAATCATAATAAACAAATAGTCATAAATAAAGTATACTAAAAAAAAAAGAATTCAAGCGATAGCGTAAAAATGTGTATGCTAATTAAATTTCTCATTTTGAAAATTTTAGTTAATAAATATAAAACTCATAACTCCATAATAAAAAATACAAAAACATAAAGATACTATTAGATATTTATACATAAGATAAGCATATTATATATATAACACAAAATAATATTTATTAAAAATATTGGTAGCATTTTTACAAAAATAATAAAAGGTTTATCTCTTTATACTATTGATGAATTCAAAATTATAATTTAGTTAAAAAATATTATATTATTTAAATTTTCAGTAAAATATAAAATGAGAAAACAAATCAAATATTACAGTAGAAAAGAACGTACGAAGAGAGGGGAATAAAGATAATTTATAGATATTTATAATTTAAATTAATTAAAAATAAAACATAAGTAAATAACACTCAAAAATATTATTGAAATTTAGACAATTGAAGAATTTTGAACAGTATGACATAAGTTTAAAAAAATAAAAAAATTTCAAAGTAAGAAAATATATATTTGTGTAATATTAAAAGAGAAGTAATATCAAAATATTAAGCCAACTGACAAGTTAATAAAAAGTCACATTAGTTAATGTATAGTACTAAGTACTTGCTAATTTAATAAAAAATAAATAAGAAATAAACTATTTATTTGATAACTATATGATATGTATCCTTCGATTTTATATAGATTTTGTTATATTACTGCATACTACATTAACTGTATGATGTGTATTATGTTGTATAGATTTTATTATTTTTCTACACACTGTATTAAAAAATAAAATAACAACTAATGTCTATTAAAATAATATGGTATATTATATCATACTCCCTCCGGTCCACTTTAAGTGATTTTTTGACCTTTTTTGTGCTCCAAAATATTTAATTTTTTCGGATATCAAGAAGGAATTAACTTCTTCTTTCCAAAGTTGCCCTTGGAGTAACGAGGCTAGGAGTAATTTGTTATATTTTCAATGAGCAAATTAAGGTTAATATGGTCAATTTTATTATTAATTAATGCTAAAAGGTGAATTCCTTAATATGTGTGAAAAGACCCAAAAAATCACTTAAAGTGAACGAGAGGGAGTAATATTATAAGATTAATATTCTGCCAAAGTATCTGCGCGTCCAGAGGCGGAGCCACAGTGTCAGCTACGAGTTCGGCCGAACCCAGTAGCTTTGGTTCAAATTATGCATTTGTCATAAATTTTTTATTAAATACGTACAAATTATTAATTTAGAACCCAGTAACTTAAAAGTATTAGGATCTCTGACGAGTGTCTGACGTGTATAAAATTTAAACACGTACTTTGTCAAATTATAGTATAGAAAGATGTCGAACCCACAGAGATTGGTTTATCTATTCTACAGACATTTCTTGTTTTAATTACTATTTGGGAAAACCAGGAGGAGTTGAGTTGTGAATTAACTAACTAAAATGCATGAATAGAGCAATAGAAAATATTTTGCTTTTCACAAATATAATAAAAAGGTATTGGGATCATAACTTCACTTAATATTTCTATTATATAATAGATAAAATTATTCTTCAATTTCTATTTCTCACAAATGAATAAATGCCTCTCACGATTACATTTATATATTATTACTTAAATTGAACAATTAATTGCAATCCTCTCGGTTATACAAATTAATCGTCAAAATAGTAATATTAAAGATCCAGAAATATATGCTTAAACTAAACTTGCTCTTTTTAGTAAGTCCCTTCCGGTTACCCTACTTGTTATAACTGATAACTACAATATTCACCTCTTTCGATTACAGATAAGTGTAGAATCAATTTTGGGTTAGATGTCACTAAATAAAAGTTAATATCTATCAATACCAAAATTAACTATATAACTCTTCCGCCTTTTTCGATTATAGAATTAGTAAGAAGTTAATATGTAGTATGAAATAGATAGATGTTAACAAATTAAATAACAACTAACTATATAACAGATAAAATTTAAAAGGAAAATACTTCAGCTCAAACATGTGAAATTGAGGGTATAATATCTACTATTATATAGAAATATTAAGACCTGTCATTCTCTCAACACAAGAAAAATTACTCCATAATGGAGTTAGTACTGACAACGGAAATATTCTTGCCCATTAAGTAAGAAAATAGAAAGAAATATTCAAGAGAATAATTTCCCCTATTTAATTAAAAATAGGTGCTAGAGTAATTTCCAACATTATAATTTATTCGGAACTAGAAATGAAAACACTGTAATAGCTAAAATAAGAAAAGAAAGTACTGAAAGAAGCAAGAAAAAGAAGAAGCTCTCCTCTCAATTTTCTGTGTGTTATGAGAAGCTAGATGTAGTGCTATTTATAGATGAAAAAATATATCATGTACATTAATTTCTCGCATATATTTTTGCAAGTTGGCAACTTGCATGTGCTTGTAGTTGTAAAGTTTGGTGAAATGTAATCCTCCAAATCTGCAAGTGGGTCATTTACTTGAATTTTTTCATGTGCACAAATACTTTCATCATTTGTAAAGTTGCATACACCACTTTACTTTTGAATTTTCAGCATTATAGTTCTTTTTTGCAAATTTGAAAAGTGAACTTTTTCTTCTCATTGTTCCTTTTTCTTATTAGTTTAATTATTTTCTGCAAAGAAAGAAAAAATATTAGTACAAAAAATTAGATTCCAACTCAATTTATACATGATATTTTTCTCTTATCGATCCCGAACCCATAAACTTGAAATCTTTGCTACGCCTCTGCGCTTATCGCATAGGTTCTAACACTAGTTTGTCAAAGAAAAAGATTGAAAAAATATGGTAAGAAAAAATGGTAAGATGATGAGGCTAGTGAGCAATCAGATGGATGGAGAATGGAGAAGGAACAAAGTTGGTGACTCAGTGAGTGATAAGTTTGTAGCTATGGATCTAGATCAGAATTATAAATAGATAGGGAAAATGTCCAATTTTTTTTAATTGTAGTATTCGGATTGTCTCAAATTTTCCACCCATTACACTTTGGGCAACGCCTTTAACGTCAGCAAATCGTTTCGTCTTTGACTTGTCATTAACAGATTCGCAGCATAAAATTAGTGGATTTCACGTTTATCAAATTTATCTCTTAAATCTTTAGATTTTCCTTTGCCAATAAAACAATAAATTATGTTTTAACTTTTGATTATGATTTAAAATTACTCATATATTTGCGTTTTATTAGAAATCGCTTGAAAATGAGACTTCTTTTCTAATGACAAACATAATATTAGACTAAAGGTTAGATAAATTGCAGAATTATTCAATTTGGATAGCTTATACATTAATTACCCTAATATATAAAAAATACTAGTAATACTTAGAGACTTTAAAGTTTGAATTTGTATCGGAGCTAGTATAGGAAAATCAGTATCCAAGCCAGAATCAGATTTTCTTTGGCTGAGTTAATTGGAAAGTGACTCATCTTGTTTTTTCCATGGCTCGGGTTGATACTTCAGTGTCAAACAGATTCTCTTTTCATTTTGCGCTATCTTCCTAGTCACTCTAGCTGTGTTATACTTTCCTTTGCTGTTGCATCGTACTTTGAGCACGTTAAAAATTAGTAATGCATAATATGTATTAGTTGTATACGGTTAAAATCGAGCCCACCCGATTTTTCTATTTGATTGAGACCGGGAGTTTACATCGAAGGATGACCTCATAACGGAATAGGCCATATCACGAGGATAGGGTATCGAGTTTAGAACCGAGTTACCTGTCAAGATCGAGGCTAGTAGCGATCAAAGCTAAACAAACAGACATCGAGCAAGATCGAAGATAGCACAATAATAAAAAGGTGAGATATCCGTGACTGGTTGAGGATCACGACGTAAATCTCGATGACTGGTCGAGGATCATGACGTAAATCTCGGAACGGATCAAATCAGAAATGGTTAATTAGCTAATCATGAAATTTCTTCTATAATTAGAGTTATACCATAAGTAGAACTCCTCTACTATATAAAAGGGAGTATTAACCATTTGTAAAGGACGGTTGACAGACATAAAAAGCAATATAATTCTCTTTATTGTTCTCACCATTGTTATTCAGCTTGCTATACTTTCATAGTTCTTGCACCAACCAGAATCAGAAACGGTTAATTAGCTAATCATGAAATTTCTTCTATAATTAGAGTTATACCATAAGTAGAACTCATCTACTATATAAAAGGGGAGTATTAACCATTTGTAAAGGACGGTTGACAGACATAAAAATCAATATAATTCTCTTTATTGTTCTCACCATTGTTATTCAACTTGCTATACTTTCATAGTTCTTGCACCAACAAGTTCGAGGGTGTCCAAACTCAAGGGTTAAGTCTCATTCTAACACTGGTTTGCTTTACGTTATTGTTAATTTTTATTACTCATCCTCACATTTATCAATTAGTATTAGGTGAAATCACGTGTCCTTCGAACCATATTATAAGTTTAATTGTTATTCCATTTTAAGGGTAAACAGTTTGGCGCCCACCGTGGGGCTAAGGATAATAGTGATTGCTTAATACTAATTTCAATAACACATATTGCTTCACACTTGTTCTCGTAATAATCTTTGTTTTCAGGACAAACATGTCAAACTCACAAGCAACACCTACACATAGTGACAACAACCTTGGATTTTACGGGGAAAACGACAACATAGCCGCCCCAGGAATCGAGATATCTCAGGCCGACCTCGAGGGAGCACCAATTGCAAATTCCGTCGATGTCAGTTCACATGTCGCCCTAAATATAAATTTGGGCATTGAGCCCGAAGGTAGTATACACAGGGAAGTTCGATTAGGTGGTCGAGGTACACAGGGCGGAGAAGATGGTGGAGTTAGCCTCCAATTAATATTCGAAATGTTACAGGCTCAACAGGCCGCTATAGCACAACTACAAAATCAACACCGAACACCGAGTAGGATCGAATCAGAAGTCATTCAAAGGACCGAGCCTGTGCCGAAAAGGTCGAATGCCAACGAATCGGGGACTAGTCCCGCCATTATAAAAATGTTCGAGGAGCTCACTTAACGGATTGAATCGGGAGAAAAGAAAATCGGGGCAAATGACAAGAAAGTAGAGACATATAACTCCCGGGTTGACCAAATACCGGAGGCACCGCCGATTTTAAAAAGTATGGATTCAAAGAAATTTGTACAGAAGTCTTTCCCTCCGAGTGCGGCACCGAAACCCATTCCGAAGAAATTATGAATGCCAGAAATTCCTAAGTACAACGGGACCACTAACCCTCATGAGCATGTCACTTCTTATAGATGCACAATAAATGGGAATGACTTAGAAGACGGTGGGATTGAATCTGTTCTACTGAAAAATTTGGAGAAACCTTGTCGAAAGGAGCAATGATATGGTACCGCAATTTGCCACCTAATTCCATCGATTCCTTCGCCATGCTTGCAGACTCCTTCGTAAAGGCACATGCCGGAGCAATAAAGGTCGCGACTAAAAAATCGGACCTTGGAGAAATTGAATCTGTTCTACTGAAAAATTTGGAGAAACCTTGTCGAAAGGAGCAATGATATGGTACCACGATTTACCGCCTAATTCCATCGATTCCTTCGCCATGCTTGCAGACTCCTTCGTAAAGGCACATGCCGGAGCAATAAAGGCCGGGACTAGAAAATCGGACCTCTTCAAGGTGAAACAAAAAGACAACGAAATGTTGAGGGAATTCGTATCTCGATTGCAGATGGAACGTATGGAACTACCACAAGTCACAGGCGATTGGGCTGTTCAGGCCTTTACTTAAGGTTTGAACGAACGAAGTTTGGTGGCATCACGACAGCTAAAGAAGAATTTAATTGAATATCCTGCGGTAACCTGGGTCAATATACATAATCGGTACCAATCGAAGATTAGGGTCGAGGATGATCAGTTGGGGACCCTTTCCGATTTCGCTTATCCAAACAGGCCCGTCGGCAGAACTCAAAGGGATATCGACAGAGAACCCCGGTCGAGTAGAGATCAGTATCTACCATACAATGCAGATCATAGAAACAGCAGCCCAGGACGCAATCCCATCCAAAATGATCGAAGGAACGATTGAAGACAGAGCTCTCGAGGGCTCATGAGCAAAAGTGGCTTCGATAAACATGTCAATCCTACAGAAGAATCACGATTGTCAGAATACAACTTCAGCGTCGACGCATCAGGTATTGTGTCAGCCATTGGGAGAATTAAAGATGCTAGATGGCCCAGACCCCTACAAACCGATCCATCCCAAAGGAACCCCAATAAAACATGCAAATACCATGGTACATATGGTCATAAAACCGAAGACTGCAGACAACTAAGGGAGGAGGTGGCCCGTCTATTCAACGAGGGTCACCTTCGAGAATTCTTCAGCGACCTATCTAAAAACCATTTCAGAGACAGAGATGAAAACAGGAAGAACGAGCAGGAAGAACCACAACATGTGATTCACATGATCGTTGGTGGGGTCGATATTCCACAAGGGCCCGTGTTCACACGCACTAAAGTATCGATCACCAGAGAAAACCGAACTCGGGACTATGTTCCAGAAGGCGCTTTATCATTCAATGATGATGAAACAGAAGGGATTTCACAACCCCACAATGACGCTTTGGTAATCTCTATCCTTATGAATAAAATTCAGGTTAAACGTGTTTTAATTGATCCAGAAAGTTCGGCCAATATTATTCGATCAAGGGTTGTGGAGCAGCTCGGCCTACAAGATCAGATCGTACCCGCAACTCGGATTCTCAATGGCTTTAACATGGCAAGCGAAACAACTAAAGGTGAAATCATCCTACCAGTAAATGTAGCCGGAATTATTCAAGAAATAAAGTTCCATGTGATCGAAACAACGTACTGTTCGGAAGACCCTGGATTTACAGTATGAGGGCGGTCCCCTCAACCCTTCACCAAATGCTAAAGTTCCCAACACCGGATGAAGTAAAAATGGTGTATGGAGAACAACATGCTGCCAAAGAGATGTTCGCGGTCGGCGAAGTGATACTGGTATCGACACTTTCGTCAACAAAAGGATTGGAGTCCAAAGGAAAATAAGGAGCTAAATAGCAACCAAAACTACTAGCCTCGACTCAATTGGAGAAGAAGGGAACAGACGGGGACGATGATTATTCGATCCCTCGATCCTCCATAATCCCCGAGGATTTCGAGCCACCAAATCGATGGTCGAGGAGCTGGAGCAAGTCGTACTGATCGAGTATCTACCCGATCGAAAGGTATACCTGGGTACGGGGTTAACCCCTGAGCTCAGGGAAAAACTCATTAAATTTCTTATCGATAATATGGATTGTTTTGCTTGGTCCCACTTAGATATGACAGGGATCCCGCCGAAAATCGCTACACATCGACTGAGCTTGGACCCGAAGTTCCGCCCAGTAAAACAAAAGAGAAGACCCCATTACGAGGTAAAATATGCATTCATCAAGGATGAGGTAACCAAACTTCTCAAAATAAGGTCCATTCGGGAGGTAAAATATCCCGAATGGTTAACAAACGTAGTCGTAGTCCCTAAAAAGGGAAATAAACTTAGGATGTGCGTAGACTATAAAGATTTGAACAAAGCATGTCCTAAAGACTCTTTTTCTCTCTCGAATATCGATCACATGATCGATGCCATGGCCGGCCACGAGATCCTTAGTTTTCTCTATGCCTACTCCGGGTACAATTAGATACAAATGAACCTAGAGGATCAGGAAAAAACTTCGTTCATCACTAAGTACGACACCAATTGTTATAATGTAATGCTGTTTGGACTCAAAAATGCTGGTGCCACCTATCAACGCTTAGTAAATCGAATGTTCGAAGAACAAATAGGTCATTCAATAGAAGTTTATATTGACGATATGCTTAGCTAAGTCCCTGCGAGCAGAGGACCATTTGACACATTTGCAGGAGACCTTTGATATACTAAGAAAATACAACATGAAACTCAACCCGGAGAAATGTGCATTCGGGGTCATCTCGGGCAAGTTCCTCAACTTTATGGTATCAAATCGAGGTATCAAAATCAACCCCGATAAGATCAAGGCGATCGAAGACATCACAGCCGTGGATAATATTAAGGCCGTACAAAGACTAACAAGGCGCATAGCCGCCCTAAGCCGATTCATCTCGAGGTCTTCAGATAGAAGTCACAGGTTCTTCTCACTGCTAAAAAAGAACAACAATTTTGCATGGACCCTGGAATGCCACCAAAAATTGGAAGAACTAAAGCGGTACCTCTCGAGCCCGCCACTGCTTCATACTCCGAAAGCAGACGAGCAACTATACTTGCACTTAGCAGTCTCGGAAATCGCGGTTAGTGGGGTCCTAGTTCGAGAAGAGCAAGGTACGCAATTTTCTGTTTATTATGTTAGTCAAACTCTAGGTGAGGTCGAGACCCGGTACCCACACTTAGAAAAATTAGCACTTGCCTTAATAAGCGCTTATAGAAAATTAAAACCATATTTTCAGTGTCACCCGATCTGTGTGGTGACTACTTATCCCCTTTGCAATATTTTGCATAAACCCGAACTTTCGGGCCGATTGGCCAAATGGGCCGTCGAGATCAGTGGGTACGATATCGAGTATCGACCCCGAACGACCATCAAATCTCAAATCTTAGCGGACTTCGTGGCCGAATTTACACCTGCTCTAATACCTGAGGTCGAAAAGGAATTGTTATTAAAATCAGGTACATCATCGGGGGTATGGACCCTCTTCACAGACGACGCTTCGAATGTGAAGGGGTCCGGGCTAGGCATCATTTTTAAGCCGCCCACGGGTAATACAATTAGACAAGCTATTAAAACTTCCAAGTTAACTAACAATGAGACCGAGTATGAGGCCATGATTACAGGTCTTGAGCTAGCTAAAGGTTTGGGAGCAGAAGTCATCGAAGCCTAATGTGACTCCCTGCTCGTAGTAAACCAAGTCAACAGAACTTTCGAGGTCCGAGAAGATCGAATGCAGAGGTACTTGGACAAATTACAGGTAACTCTACATAGTTTTAACGAATGGACCTTACAGCATGTACCTCGAGAACAAAATGGCGAGGCCGATGCCCTTGCAAATTTGGGATCATCAGCCGAAGACGGCGAGATTAACTCAGGGACTGTCGTACAACTTTCAAGGTCAGTAATCGAAGAAGGCCACACCAAAATCAACTCCACAAGTCTGACCTGGGATTGGAGGAACAAATATATCGAGTACCTAAAGAACGGGAAGCTTCCATCAGATCCTAAAAAATCGAGGACTCTATGTACGAAGGCCGCACGATTCACATTGGCCGAAGATGGAACACTATATAGAAGGATGTTCGTTGGACCATTGGCGATATATTTGGGACTAGGAGATACCGACTATGTCTTACGAGAAATCCACGAGGGCACCTGCGAAAATTATTCCAGTGCCGAATCATTGGTTCACAAAGTCATCAAAGCAGGATACTACTGGGCCGATATGGAAAATGATACAAAAGAGTTTGTTCGAAAGTGCGACAAATGTCAAAGGTATGCGCTGATGATTCATCAGCCTGGAGAACAACTCCAGTCAGTCTTATCCCCATGGCCATTCATAAAAGTGGGGAATGGATATCGTCGGCCCTCTTCCATCGACCCCAGGTAAAGCTAAATTTGTTTTGTTTATGACTGACTATTTCTCTAAGTGGGTTGAAGCACAGGTTTTCGAGAAAATTAGAGAGAAAAAAGTCATACACTTCATCTGGGATCACATTATATGCCGATTCGGGATGCCTTCCCAGATCGTATGCGACAATGGAAAGTAATTCGTCGGCGGCAAAGTAACAAAATTTCTCGAAGATCACAAAATAAAAAGGATCCTATCGACGCCATATCATCCTAGTGGGAACGGACAGGCCGAATCAACAAACAAAACCATTATTAAAAATCTAAAGAAAAGATTGAACGACGCAAAGGGAAAATGGAGAGAAATATTGCCCGAAGTCCTTTGGGGGTATCGAGCGAAGTCAAAATCCAGTACGGGGGCAACACCATTTTCTTTAGTATACGGCGCTGAAGCTTTGATCTCGATTGAAGTCGGGGAACCCAGCATCAGGTTTCGATATGCAAGAGAAGAGTCAAATCATAAGGATATGAATACAAGCCTCGAATTGCTAGATGAAAAATGGGTAGCCGCCCTCGTTCGAATGGCTCCACAGAAACAACGGATCAAAAGGTACTACAATCGAAGAACCAATCTTCGACACTTCAAAATCGGGGAATTGACTCTGAGGAAGGTCACCCTCAATACTCGAGAACCAAACGAAGGAAAACTTGGTCCGAACTGGAAGGGACCGTATAAGGTCCTCGACATCGTCGGAAAAGGATCCTACAAACTTGGCACTATGAACGGCGAACAATTACCAAACAATTGGAACATATCACTCCTCAAACGATATTACTGCTAAGGTATGGCCTTCTCCATTTTCGTTTATATTTTATACTAACCATTTGTAGATGTTTGATCGAAGACATCAAAGGATTCTTCAAATGCAGTCCTTAGGTCTGAAAGCACGAGTTGCACTCTTTTTTCCTTAGACCGGTTTTTATCCCAAATTGGTTTTTCCGGCGAGATTTTTAACGAGGCAACCATTGTTCGTGCTAACTTAGAGCAATTCAACACTATCCGAGGCTCCTTTACAATCAACCTCGAATATTGGAGGGCATTACTCTCGGATAGTTATAAGAAAAATACTTTGTGTCGACAGGGTCTCGATAGGTAAATTTTGTAGAGGACCAAACGGTTAAATGAACCGTATCCGTGTAGATTACTCGAGCCCTAATGGCAAAACATTTAGACATGTATAATTTATTGGAAGAAGTATTATTCCTTACTAGATGCTCCATGCTTTAGAAAAATTTATACTCTACAATTTCATACTTATGATCTATGGTGGAAACTGGCTTAAGGGCCGATCACAACTGAAGTTCAAACAATTTACCCGATACTCGGGGACTACCGTCCAAAAAATTGACATGATCGAATTACTAAACCTTGAGATCATAAGACCTTAAAAAGGCAATCCTCGATTTTATAGGCCACGACCACCTCACTCGGGGACTGATACTTCGAACAAGTTTGAAGTATAACAGGGAAACAAGACCAAAAGGTGAATCCCAAGTTAAAGGCTACGACCAAATCAATGCGGTTCGGAGACGTCCGATTTCCGTTATTAAACAGGCCTTCAAATATTTTCACAAACTGGTTAAAAAGGCTAACCTCAGCTAAATTTCTAAGGGTCTCGATAATATCGACCCTCGAAAACCCTAATGGATATAAAGGCGTTCGAACTCTTGAACAAATTCTGCTAAGGCATTATGAAACAAAGGGTCTCGTTAAGATCGACCCTTAAAAATCCTAATGGGTACGGAACCGTTCGAACTCTCGAGCAAATCTTTTATTTCGTGTTAAGGCACAACAAAATTTATATAACGATAAACTTTTCAAGCCGAAAAGGGGGAGAAAGTAATTTTTTGCTATGGCCGTATCTGCCTAATTCAAGAGCCTAAAGGGCCAGTTTATTTATGAGGTCCTCCCCATTCTCGTACCCGCTCTTGCTGCCATCGTCATCATCATCATCTTCGAAAGTGGCCAGCGCTCCAGTTTCGGCTTCATGCTCTCTAGCCTTTACTATCTCGTTGGCAAGATCGAAACCTCGAGCGTGGATCTCCTCCGAGATTGGCATTTGGCGAGTTCGGCAATCCAATATGCTCGAGTTTGAGTGGTCTTGGTAGCCTCTCTCGCTTGGGCTTGAGCAGCTTCAGCATCATCCCGGTAGATGGCCACGATCGCCTTAGCCTCGGCCTTTGCTTTTTCGGCTTCAGGTTTGGCCCTTGCAAGTTCGGAAGCCAACTGATCCTTGAGCTCCCCTATTTTCTTTGCCTGAACTGAACTATTCTCCTTCCGGCCTCGGAACTGACTTTCGGTCGATGACAATTGGGCATGAACAATCTCTTTTATGCAGCAAGGCGGTCCATACCTTCTTTCCACCCCATGGAATCCTCCTTCATCGTATAGATCTCGTCGTGGAACTGCTCGATCCTCTCAATCTTCTGTTGCAGCTGTGAGACTAAAATATTAGCCACCGTTCCTGAATCGAGCCCATGGGTTTTAAAATTGTCATTACCTGCCCGATCAGGTCTATCTGGTCTTTTTGAGCCTTGGCCAACTCGGCTCGAAGATCTGTCACGATCTAATTTCCCCTCCGTGTGACGTCGTGACGGCACCTAGTCTCTACAACTAAGTAAGCCTAACATTTTGCGGAATAGTGAAATAAAAATATAAATTTAACCAACTATTCAAAAATACACAACAAATCCCAAAATCCGGAACATTGTGAATCACAAACTACAGAAGGAAAATGTAGTGTCTCTATACATCAGAGTCTAACAAAGGAAAAATACAGAAGATAATGGACATGAGAAAGAGTAGAAGGGGACTCCGAGGTCTGCGGACGCGGCAGATATACCTTGAAGTCTCCAAAGCTGTCCCGGCTCACTGATAATGCGGCTGATAAGGTACACCTGGAACTGCACATGAAAAACATGTGCAGAAGAGTAGCATGAGTACACTACAATCGGTACCCAGTAAGTGCCAAGCCTAACCTCAGTCAAGTAGTGACGAGGTCAGGTAAGGGCCCTACTGGTAAATATATAATAAAAACAATATAGAGTATAATACCGCAATAAAATAAAGGCTGAAATTTAACAACAATGAAATCATAGAAGGTAACAACTCAGTACACAGAAAACCAACAGGGGATCTTCCGAGATACCGTCTCGTAGTCCCAAACGTAAATGTGCAGGGGGATCTCTCGGAATACTGTTCCGTAGTCCCAAAGTAAATATGCAAGACAGGGGCATCTCTCGGAATACCGTTCTGTAGTCCTAAAGAAAATATGCAGTACATGGGGATCTCCCAGAATACCCTTTCGTAGTCCAAAAGTAAATATGCAGTACAGGGGGATCTCCCGAAATACCGTTCTGTAGTCCCAAAGTAAATATGCAGTACGGGGGGATCTCCCGGAATACCGTTCCATAGTCCCAAAGTAAATATGCAGCGCGAACGATAGAAATACAACTACATCACAAAATTCCTATGATTTAGACTAAGTACCAGTCAGGGAAGAAGCAGGAAATTCACTAAGCATGTTGCACAGAATTCACATAAACAATTAAGGCACGTAGACATGTTGTATTAGATTAAACATGATAGCTAAACATATTGGAATAACTCAATTAAGAATAAAAATAGATTAGTACTCATTAAAATGATATAACTCAAAATAATAGGAAAACATGTTGCTGTTCATAAGAAAATTGGGTTTTACCACAACTAGCCCGTGTACGTACTCGCCACCTCACGTACACGGCGCTCACATATCACAATAGTTCCAAATATAAAGGGGATTTCCCCCCCACA
Source organism: Nicotiana otophora (assembly GCA_000715115.1). Classification (NCBI taxonomy): domain Eukaryota; kingdom Viridiplantae; phylum Streptophyta; class Magnoliopsida; order Solanales; family Solanaceae; genus Nicotiana; species Nicotiana otophora. Next base: position 111,780 of record AWOL01S0017111.1, read on the forward strand.
AAGTTAGACAAGCCACTTACCTCGAACCAAGCTCAATCAATCGGTCACAATACCTTTCCCACGAATATCCGGCTCCGAATAGCCCAAATGTAGCCAAAAACAATTACATATCATAAATACAACCATAATAGAATGATCTAATTAATGAAAACAATATTTTAACAAATATTCCGAAATTAACTCAAATATCGCGCGTGAGTCCCATGCCTTGGAATCGGGTAAAAGTCACAAAATACGAACACTCATTCACTCACGAGTCTAACCATATAAATATTACTCAAATCCGACCTCAAATCCCCTTTCAAAACTCAAAATCTTTGTTGAAGAAGTTCTTCCAAAGTTTTCCCAATTTCAACCCCAAAATCCGAAATTAAATGATGAAATCAACCATAGATTAGTGGAATATAACCATAAAAGAGTTAGGAATCATTACCCAAAAACTTCTCCGAAAATCTCTCCAAATTTCACCTTCTACCGAGCTCTCAATCAAAATTTTGTGTTATGAACTCAACCCTCGTTTTTGAACCTTAAATTCTGCCCAGGTGCGTTCTTCTTCGCGAACGCGACATCACAATCGTGAATGCGACATCACAAATACGAACGCGATGAACAATCTTCCACTGGCCCAAAATTCCTCCGCAAACGCGAGGGGACTCTCGCGAACGCATACCTTCCACTGACGGACCCTTCACGAACGCGGGAACCTTTCGCGAATGCCTAAGCTTAATGCCTGAAACTCCCTCTGCCCCGTTCCTCTACGCGAACACGAGGACCATATCGCGAACGCATAGGCTTAAGGTCCAACACCTTCGCGAATGTGGGAACAACATCGCGAATGTGAAGAACAACTTAGCTTCCTTTCCCAGATGCTCTACACGATCGCAAGGTACCTCTCGCGAACGCGATGAAGGATTTTTTGCAATAAAACAGCAGAAATCGGCTACTTCTCTAAGTCCAAAAATAACCCGTTGAGCATTCAAAACACACCCGAGACCCCTGGGACCTCAACCCAATACACCAACAAGTCCTAAAGCACTATACAAACTTAGTCGAGCCCTCAAATCACATCAAACAACGCTAAAATCATGAATCACCCTCCAATTCAAACTTAAAGTACTTGAAACTTCAAACTTCTACAACCGATACCGAAACCTATCAAACCATGTCCGATTGACCACAAATTTTGCACAAAAGTCATATTCAACATTACGGACCTACTCCAACTTCCGGAATCAGAATCCGACCCCGATATCAAAATTTCCACTACCGGTCCAAAACTCCAAAAATTTAACTTTCGCTAATTCAAGCCTAAATAAGCCACGGACCTCCAAAATACAATTCGGACACGCCCCTAAGTCCAAAATCACCTAACGGAGCTAACGGAACCGACATAACTCCATTCCGGATTCATCTTCATACAGTTCCAACTACAGTCAAAAATCCTAAGACTTAAGCTCTCGTTTTAGGGACTAAGTGTCCCAAATCACTCCAAAATCCAAAACGAAAATTCCCGGCAAGTCACAATAGCAGAAATAGATGTGGGAGAAGCAGTATATAGGAGATCAGGGCTATTACTCTCAAAATGACTGGCCGGGTCATTACATCATCCCCCTCTTAAAACAATCGTTCGTCCTCGAACAAGCATAGAGACATACCTGAAGTGGTGAAAAGATGAGGATAACAGTTGCATATATCATGCTCGGTATCCCAAGTCGCCTCCTCGACCGGTTGTCCCCTCTATTGAACCTTCACAGAAGCAATGTTCTTTGATATTAGCTTTCTGACCTACCTGTCCAAAATAGCCACTGGCTCCTCAACATTAGATAGATCCCTGTCTAACTTGATTGAGCTGAAATCCAACACATGAGACGGATCACCATGATACTTCCGAAGGAAAGGCAAGCTCATAAGCAACCTCCCCAACTCGACGCAACACCTCAAATGGGCCAATGAAATTTGGGCTCAGCTTTCCCTTCTTTCCAAACCTCATAACGCCCTTCATAGGTGAAATCCGGAGCAAGACTCGCTCTCCAACCATGAATGCCACATCGCGAACCTTCCGGTCTGCATAATTCTTCTGTCTGGACTGGGCTGTGCGAAGTCTATCCTGAATCACTTTCACCTTTTCCAAGGCATCCTGAACCAAGTCCGTACCCAATAATCTGGCCTCGCCGGACTCGAACCAACCCACTAGGGACCGACACCGCCTACCATATAGAGCCTTATAAGGTGCCATTTATTGCTGGACTGATAACTGTTGTTGTAAGCAAACTCTGCAAGTGGCAAGAACTGGTCCCAAGCACCCCCAAAATCTATCACATACGCACGGAGCATATCTTCTAATATCTAAATAGTGCGCTCGGACTGCCCGTCCGTCTGAGGGTGAAATGCTATGCTCAACTCAACCCGAGTACCCAACTCATGTTGTACAACTCTCCAGAACCGTGATATAAACTGCGTACTCCGGTCAGAGATAATAGATACCAGTATGCCATGAAGCCTGACAATCTCACGGATGTAGATTCGAGCTAGCTGTTCGGAAGAATAGGTAGTCATCACAGGAATGAAATGAGCCGACTTGGTCAGCCTATCCACAATCACCCAAACTGCATCAAACCTCCACTGAGTCCGTGGGAGTCCAACAATGAAATCCATAGTGATCCTCTCCTATTTCCACTCTAGAATCTCTAACTTTTGAAGCAATCCACCTGGTCGCTGATGCTCATATTTTACCTGCTAGCAATTCAGACATCAATCCACATACTCTACTATGTTCTTCTTCATTCTCCTCCACCAGAAATGCTGTTTCAAGTCCTGATACATCTTTGCGGCACCCGGATGAATAGAGTACCGTGAACTGTGAGCCTCCTGGAGAATCAACTCATGCAAACTATCTATATTGGGCACACATAGCCTGCTCTGCATCCTCAATGCACCATCATCTCCAATAGTGACCTCCTTAGCATCACCGTGCTGGACCGTGTCCTTAAGGACAAACAGATGGGGGTCATCATACTGACGCTCTCTGATACAATCATAAAGAGAAGACCAAGAGACCACACAAGCCAATACTCGACTCGGCTCAGAAATATCCAATCTCACAAACTGGCTGGCTAAGGCCTGAACATCCAACGCCAATGGCCTCTTTGATGTTGGTAGATATGCTAAACTCCCCAAACTCTCTGCCCGACGACTCAAAGCATCGGCCACCACATTGGCCTTCCCAGGGTGGTACAAAATAGTGATATCATAATCCTTAAGCATCTCCAACCACCTCCACTGACGTAAGTTAAGATCTTTCTGCTTAAACAGATGCTGCAAACTCCGATGATCTGTGTAAATCTCACAAGGAATACCGTACAAATAATGTCGCCATATCTTCAAGGCATGAACAATAGCTACTAACTCAAGTTCGTGGGCAGGATAGTTTTTTTTGTGTACCTTCAGTTGTCTGGACATGTAGGCAATCACCCTACCATCCTGCATCAAAACTGCGCCGAGACCAATCCGCGATGCATCACAATATACAGTATAAGACCCCGAACCTATAGGTAATACCAATACTGGGGCTGTAGTCAAAGCTGTCTTGAGCTTCTGAAAGCTCTCCTCACATTCCTCTGTCCACCTGAATGAAGCACCCTTTTGGGTCAGCCTGGTCATAGGTATTGCGATAAACGAGAAACTCTCTACAAATCGACGGTAATACCCCGCCAAAGCAAGAAAACTCCGGATCTCTGTAGTTGAGGATGGTCTGGGCTAATTCTGCACTGCTTCAATATTCCTCGTATCCATCTGGTTCCCATCACTCGATACTATATTACCCAAGAATGCCAATGAGTCTAGCCAAAACTCAGACTTTGAAAATTTTGCATATAATTTCTTTTCTCTCAAGGTCTGAAGTGTAGTCTTCAGGTGCTGCTCATGATCCTCCCGACTCCTGGAGTATACCAGAATATTGTCAATAAACACAATGATGAATGAGTCAGGATAGGGCCGGAACACACTGTGCATCAAGTGCATAAAAGCTGTTGGGGCATTGGTCAGCCCAAAAGACATTACAAGAAACTCATAGTGACCATATATTGTCCTGAAAGCAGTCTTCGGGATATCTGGCCCCCGAATCTTCAACTGATGATAACCTGAACGTAAATCAATCTTGGAAAACACTCTAGCACCCTGTAATTGATCAAATAAGTCATCAATACGAGACAATGGATACTTGTTCTTCACTACTGTCACACCTCCTTTTTCCCGAAGGATAGGATAAGGGAGTTTTTCCAATTAAAGTGGCAATATTCGAAATGAAATTATTTATTTGATCAGAGTCGCCACTTGGAATAAATTATGGTGTCCCAAGTCACCGGTTTATTTTAAATCCCAAATCGAGGAAATCTGACTCTATTTATGGTCTGCGAATACAGAAGACCAAGTAAGGAATTCTGTTAAATCTGGAGCTTTAACTGGATTACTTTCGCTAGCCCGGATCATCATGACAGACTTGGAAGAATTCTTGGGCTCCCCGTCCTTATGAACTATCTCAATCATATGTGTCTCTGCATGGGCCGGCAAAGGATTTTGGTTGATGTTTTGGCCCCTCCGGGCTCTGGACCACAATTTGATTTGTATCAATAAGCTCTTGGATCGCCCTCTTCAAATGCCAACACTTCTCTGTGTCGTGCCCTGGGGCATCAGAACAATATGCGCATCTGAGGGAATAATCAAGGTTCCTTGGAGGTGGATTTGGTGTCTTTGGCTCAATCGGCCTCAAAACGTCCAACTACCTCAACCTTTGAAACAAACTGGTATACGACTCTCCAAGAGGGGTGAAGGTTTCTTTCCACTGCTGCCTCTCTTTTCTATAATCCGGCCTTGATCGAAAGCTTGGATCAGTAGGATTTCGGTATGGTTGTGGGGGCGGATAAGGATTTTTTGGAGTTGGAGCACGCCATTGCGGGTAAGGAGGGGTTTGCGCATATGACTGTGCATGGTGAATATGGTATTGGGGTGGTCTGACTGAATATTGAGGGTCTTGTGGTGGCAAATAATGTTGGGATGGATTATATGGAGCTTGGGCGTAGGCTTGAGGTTGGGGTCGAGGTTGGGTGTACTGGTGAGGCGAACCCCTTGGGCCACGCCCTGATCCAGAGACAAACATAGCGACATCATCTTTCTTCTTTTTGCCTAACAGGCTTCCGGTGCCACTTTGAATTGCCTGTGTGGTTGCTTTTATGGCGGAGTAGCTCATGATCTTGCTTGACTTGAGTCCATCTTCCACCATTCCTCCTATCTTTACCACATCGTTGAAGGACTTACCTATGGCTGAGATCAAATGGCCAAAGTAAGTAGGTTCTAAGGCTTGAAGAAAGTACTCGACCATCTCATCTTCTTCCATTGGAGGATTGACCCGTGCAGCTTGTTCTCTCTATCTGAAACCATATTCCCTAAAGCTCTCACTGGGCTTCTTCTCTACCTTGGTCAAAGATAGGCGATCCGGGATAATGTCTATATTGTACTGAAAGTGCAGAGCAAAGGCCTGAGCCAAGTCATCCCATGTGTACCACCTACTAGCGTCTTGGCGGGTGTACCATTCCAAAGCCACCCCACTCAAACTCTGACTGAAATACGCCATTAATAATTCATGTTTCCCACCGGCGCCTCTCATCTTGCTGCAACAACCTCTCAAATGGGCCACGGGATCTTCATGTCCATCGTACAGGTCAAACTTGGGCATCTTGAAACCAGCGGGACATCAGGGAATAAGCATAAATCCTTGTAAGCCACACTTACTTGGCTTCCTATCCCTTGCATGTTCTTCAAAGATTGTTCTAGACTTTTCACTTTCCTGAATATCTCATCCTGTTCCACGTTCCGGGATGGTTTCTCAGTTTCAACAGGAGGTTCAAAGTGAGGGGTGTAGGAATAAGGATCCGTGACTTTGAAAGTTGGTTCCGGAGCACAATATTGGGTATTTGGAGCTTGGAACTCGGGTTCACTAGAAGATCGGTGGAGGGTAGCTCGCGGAGGGGCTACGAAAATAGGAGCAGATGTCGGAGTCGGGTATGCGGTTATTTTGGCTAGTGGAGCATGGAAAGTTTGGGACGAGGTGCCGGGGTAATGGTGGAAAGGGGTAAAACCCGGTGCATGCTGAGGGGAAAGATCAACGGTAGTAGGATTCTGGGCTTGTGCCAGTGGTGGGATGAAAGCGGGATTTTCTGTGTAGTTAGCGGGAAATGAAGGTGGAGGATGCCCCCTGATCCAGGCTTGATACATTTCAGCCATTTGATGCTTCAACCTGTGGACCTCCTCTTTCAATTCAGACTCTGATTCTACAATCTCCCTCGGCGGGTCAACAACACCCGTGTCCAACTCTTTGCTAGTCATGAATGCCTTGCGCTTTGATCTGGTATTATAGGGGTGACTTGCCAGGATGCCAACAAACTAACCACCTAAACAGATCCTGTCTTTTTATGCACACATAATAACTTGGTCAGTTTTGAAGCATTTAACAGATAAGGAATTGCATATTGGGGATGCAATGCACCTGAGCAGTTAAACGTTTCTAAATGCTTTGCGACGGCTTATGTGTTTCATCCCGGCTCTTTTCCCAAATTTCGAATCCTGATTTTTCCTCTCTCCTTTTGCTGTGTTTCGCTCTTTCAATTCTCATTCTCTTTTTTTCTTTTAAGACTATGATCGAATCCTATGGGGATTGCCTACATATCATGACGCCGCATGAATCAGATCATTACGTAGTTCAGGAAAATAAATGCGAAATGATTTTTTTTTCAATATTTCATTAATAAAAGACATCTTTTGGATTTTCTATTACAAGGACTTAAAAGTA
>AWOL01S0017112.1:0-12110 GCA_000715115.1 Nicotiana otophora
AAGGACACGAAAATGAAGTTTACATAAAAGTAAGCAGTGATTAAGGACCCAATTAATGTGAGATTAGTCTTACCTTTGTAATTGCTGAAAAAAGAAAAGAGTAAAAAGCTAAGCTTTAGAAAGTTGCAGAGAGACACTGAAACTTGCTGGAAGCCATAGATAATCTGATTTTGAATCACTTTTAGGAGGTAAAATTCAATACCACGCGCGATAGTAGTGCGTGATTCTTCTTTCTTCTTTTGTTTCTTCTCTCGTTTCCTCTTCCAACAACTATTCTTATATTTTCTCAAACTAATTACACAACAATTATAATACAGATATTATTATCTGTCTAAAAGTTACCACCTCCGATTTATTTTATATATAATTTTAGCCAAATAAGTTTATTGCAAAATATGATTCGCTCTTGAAAATAAAAAAGAAATTTGTTCTTTCTCAATTATATTTTTGCTATAATATCTATTCTATTTACTAAAAAGTCTTTCAAAAGTTATTATTCATTTTGAGGAGAGATAAATGGTAATCTAATCAAATAACCCTTATGATTACTATTATTTAATAATTTTCTTAATGAATATATTAAAAAATAAAATGACATTCAAAACGAATTAGAGATGATAACAAGAATCTGAATGACTAAGAATTGAAGATGGTATATCATATATGAATCGGAAATGATCTTAATAAATATTGTGAATAAACATTCTTATGACATATTTTACACCAATAAGTATAAATTTATGTGAGTTTTGCGGATATTATTAATGTGAGAGACAAAAGAAATAATCATATTGAATTAGAAGATCGAATCGCATAAGTAACAAAGATTTTTATTCGAGATTATTTTTATGCAGTAAGCTATACTTATTTGTTTTGGTTAAAAATAAAATTATTCGCATTAAATATATATATATATATATATATATATATACTTTTATTAAATTACTTAACAACGATAAATGTTGAAGTATGATATTACTTAATCATATTTATAATTAAATAACGATGCGGGCAGTATATAACCATACCCCGACCCAAGAAAAGGGGAATTTGGGAAGAGGGTGATGATTCAAGCACTAAAAGGAGCGTGATGATTCAAGCACTAAAAGGAGCGTGATATGGATTCTCTAATGAGTATTGTTGTAATCTGAGTTTATAGACAATTAATTATGTGCAAATTATAGCCGCCGCTGTTGGGAATTTGGGATGGGAGGGAAACAGAAAAGAGAAATTAAGGACCATTTGGTCATAGATTTTGCCAAAATAAACTTGGGTTTTATTTGGCAAATGCATATTTAGTCATAGATTTTATCTATTTTTTGGCTAAATTCCAAATTTCAAAACCAGCAATATAACTATTATATTTTTTAAAAATTATCCCAAATTTTTATATTTTATAAAAGAGCCCATCATTTATTATTTTGTAACGATGTTACTTCGTCTTCTCGGTCATCTGATAGTGTATCATGTAGTTCATTATAAAAATGATAATTTTGTATCAAATTTATTTATGTTCAGGATTATGGTTTGCGATATTATAATGAATATTATTGACAATAGTATTGTTGGGTATTTGTGATAGTTTTTAGAACTTGTGGGTATAAGTCATGCTTCGTGTTTTTCCAAACCAAACTTCACCCAAAATAGATGTTCAAACACATTTTCATCTTCAAATAAAACTTCACTCAAATCAGATTTTTCAGAATAAATTTGGGAATCTATGGCCAAACGCTAGCTAAGGACCGTTTGGCCATATATTTTTGTTAATTTTTTCCAAATTTTTCTTGGCAAATATATGTTTGTTCATAAATTTTATCCATATTTTGGTAAATTTCCAAAACCCAAATCCCAATTACTATTATATTTTTTAAAAATTGCCTCAAACTTTTATATTTTATAAAAGAGCCCATCAGTTATTATTTTGTAACAATGTTGTTTCGTCTTCTCGGTCATTTGATAGTGTATTATATAGTTCATTATAAAAATGATAATTTTGTACCAAATTTATTTATGTTCAGGACTATGGTTTGTGATAATGATAATGAATGTTATTGACGAAGATACTATTGGGTATTTGTGATAGTTTTTAGAACTTGTGGGTATAAGTCATGTTTCAATTTATTTATTTTTAAAAAAAAGTGAAATGTGTTTTGAAAACTGATGTCTAAATACATTTTCATCTTCAAACCAAATTTCATCAAAATCAGATTTTTTAAAATAAATTTGGAAATCTATGGTCAAACGCTAGCTAAAATGGAAAAATAAAGGCAATAATGGGCTAAATAAACTCCATAGATGTAGCTCATCATGACTTTCTGTGTGCGAAACAATCTTAGTAAGTACTAATTTTCTCAATTTAGTAATGTTTCTTGTTTAGACAAACATCTTACTTTCATGGACCATGCTATATTCTAGTTTGAGATCTTGGTCCCTTATTTATTGTACAGTTGTATCATTTTCCTCTATAATAATTTACAAATTACGATGTAAGGTAAATTACACTAGGTAAATCTTGTGCGACGAGCTCGACCAACTAGACCTCCCATTTAGAAGGTATCCTGCTCAACCAACTAGCCACTCCAAAAGGTCATCTATATCATTATTAATAATACTTCTTCAACTATTAAGGGCACATTAACTAATATCAAATAATAGACTGATATGTTTGCTTGTTCAAAATGATACATTTTTATTTAAAAAATAAATTATTGATTAAAAATAGAATAACAAACCTAGTGCTAACTCTTGCCGCTTGCTAGCTCTTGCTGTTACGATTGTGATGCGATGAATAGGATTTCTCCATCTTTAATCGAAGATTTCATATTCAAGATATAATGATATAAGAATCTGATAGATAATGCTTCTTAAGTAATGGGTCTTACGCGGACGCACATCCAGATTGATTAGGCCCCAAAATGGAAATATCGAACGCCAAATGAAAACAAAAATGCTAGCTTTTCAACTATTTTTTGCTTGATTTGATTTGTGATCAAAGAATGAAACACATGGTATAAGCTATCCTCTTGGCTCATCAATTGTTTTTACGGCTTCCAAACTCACCTAATTTTAATTATTATTTTTTTGGTAAAACAGTAAAGTATTACCATAGACAGCCAAATGTTTACACCTATTGAGCACTTCAGAGAGATCTCCAAAGCTTCGAACAAAGAAAACATCACTCAACTAATTACATAGTTGTTGCCTCAAATAACTATATCTACTTGCTTTCCTAGAGTATTTCAGATGGTCTACCCTCTCTACAATCTCTTTCTTTATCTGCACAAATACAACCTAAGTATTTATATTTATCCCTCTAAAAAGTTTCCAATTTCGAGCCTTCTATGTGCGGTAGATCTTTGCACCCCCATATTGCTATTGCTAATTCCTTCTTGAACGGCTTCCAATGCCCGTTTTTATCCATTTCATGCATTGGGTTGTTCCCTTCCTCTATATTCTGATACCCGACCACGTTTTCAGTTCATCTTGTAATTTCAATGTCCAACTACACTCAGAAAAGAGGTGTAGCTGGTTTTTAGCCTTGCTCTCATCACATAAGCAGCACATTCCATCATCTATTGGTATATGAAGTCTGATCAACCTATCTTTTGTTAATAACTTCTCTTGATTAACCAACCATACTAAAAATATATGCCTAGGTAGCATAATGTTGTTCCATACCAAAATCAGCTTCTAACATTTTCACCATGCTTCCCAGTAAGCTAATATAGCTTCTACTAACAGAATATGCATCATTTATTGTTAAATAATAGGTGCCATTATTGTACCAATTTGTCATAGCTAATTTAATGAAATTAAGCTTCCTCCAGTACTAGTTGCTATCAACAGGTGGCGTATGAATCCAAATATTCTGGTTCCCTCTCATATAAACTCCATGTACTCATCTAATCCACAGTGAATTTGCTTTGGTTGCTAATTGCCGAATCAGTTGTCCAACAGAAGCGATATTCCACAATTTACAGCTTTTGATATTCAACCCCCCTCCCCCAACTCTTCTTAGGCTTGCATATATTTTCCCAAGAGACTAGTGCAGCTTTCCTCTTCTCATCTATGCTCCCCCATAAGTAATCCCGACATTTTCTATCCACTTCTTTCAAAATATTTTGTGGCAATATAAAAACAACCCCCCAAAAATTATACACTGAAAAGAGGACTGCATTAATGATCTACAGCCTACCTCCAAGTTTTAGAGCATGCACTTGTTATTCTGAAAGTTGTTCTTTCTACCAGCTCATAGTACTCCACTTTTTTTAAGAGAGGGGCAAACCCAGGTATCTGATTGGCAGAGTACCAAGCGAGAACCCAGACATCTGTACCATTTGATCTCTTTGGTTATCGTCAATCCCTGCTACGGAGATACTAGTTTTGTCCATGTTAGCTTCCAGCCCTGTTATATCAATAAAGTGATTTAATGCTTAATTTTAATTTATTTTATAATAATTAACTAAAATTAAAATAAAAGTCTTAAGAGTTAACATCAGTATTAGGAATTTCATTTTGTTTTCTTTTTCTTTTTTTTTTATTTTACATTTTGACCGTGAAGGAAAATTTCCACTTTGTGCATATCACCAAGTTTTGAACTTTCTTCATTGAATGGAATTTGTGAAATTTTGGAGACATAGTTTTTCGGGGAAAAATCAGAAATAGTCAAATTTATAACTGATAATTGAAAAACAGTTATAGTTTCAAAAGTAATCAAAATTTAGCTATTTTTTCATGTAAAGATAAAATCTGAACAAAAACACACTTAAAATCCGAATTTTTTACATATGAGATAAATAATGTGCTGCAATTTCATAATGTGCATGGGTTCCAACATAATATACTGAAAGTTTAAATGCAGGAGCCCCATAATCCAGCATATTATGCTGGAACTTTCTGTGTGTTGGAGTTCCAACATAATACGCTGGAAGTTTATACGCAGAAGCTCCATAATCCAGCATATTATGCTAGAATTTTCCATGTTTTAGCAAAATAATAACTAGTTTTCAATGATTTTATAAATGTTGGCTAGAATTTTTCAGTTATCAGTCCAAAACCTGACTAGCCCGTGCTATTTTTACTATTTTTTCATTCATTTCCATGCCAAAGTCATTTTCTTTTCTCCTTTTTTTTGTTTCTTTTTCTTTTTGTTTTTCTGTGGGGTAGGGAGCAAGTGTGGAGAAGGAGGGAAATAAATAAAAGCATGACTGGCACCATGAGGCACATAAAGAAAAAGTTAGTAAGCCATTTTCGTGAACATATTCTCTCTCAATTTATTTTTTCTTTTCGTTATTAAATTCACCTAAATAAGTTTCCAAAATACGGAGAGATAGAGTAGCAGTGGTCTACCAGGTTCTGGCGGGACCAGGGCTTGCGGTATGAACAAATATTCTTTGATTCTGTCAAAAGCTTTCTGCAGTCTTCAGTCTAACTGGTTGCGGCATCCTTCTTTAACATTTTGAAGATCGGCTCAGAGATCATGGTTAATTGTGCTATGAAGCAGTTGATGTAATTAAGATGTCCCAAGAAGCTCATCACGTCTTTCTTTTTCTTCGGAGGTGGCAAATCCTGGATAACTTTGACCTTTGATGGGTCTAGCTCAATTCCTCGGTGGTTGACGATGAATCCCAACAACTTTCCTGCGGGGACCCCGAAGGCACATTTTGCGGGATTTAATTTCAAACTGTACCTTCGAAGCCGATCAAAGAATTTCTTCAAGTCTGCTTTGTGATCTGTACTCTTCTTGNCCAAGTTTTGAACTTTCTTCATTGAATGGAATTTGTGAAATTTTGGAGATATAGTTTTTCGGGAAAAAATCAGAAATAGTCAAATTTATAACTGATAATTGAAAAACAGCCATAGTTTCAAAAGTAATTAAAATTTAGCCATTTTTTCATGTAAACATAAAATCTGCAAAAAAAAAAAAACACTTAAAATCCGAATTTTTTACATATGAGATAAATAATGTGTTGCAATTTCATAATGTGCATGAGTTCCAACATAATATACTGGAAGTTTAAATGCAGGAGCCCCATAATCCAGCATATTATGCTGGAATTTTCTGTGTGTTGGAGTTCCAACATAATATGCTGGAAGTTTATACGCAGAAGCTTCATAATCCAGCATATTATACTAGAATTTTCCATATTTTAGCAAAATAATAACTAGTTTTCAATGATTTTATAAATGTTGGCTAGAATTTTTCAGTTATCAGTCCAAAACCTGACTAGTATGTGCTATTTTCACTATTTTTTCATTCATTTCCATGACAAAGTCATTTTCTTTCCTCCTTTTTTTTGTTTCTTTTTCTTTTTGTTTCTGTGGGTAGGGAGCAAGTGTGGAGAAGGAGGGAAATAAATTAAAGCATAATCGGCACCATGAGGCAGATAAAGAAAAAGTTAGTAAGCCATTTTCGTGAACATATTCTCTCTCAATTTATTTATTCTTTTCGTTATTAAATTCACCTAAATAAGTTTCCATCCTCACCATCCTTAAGCTAAGAGTCGAGAGTATTTAATAGTCAAATCCATTAGTGATATTATTCGTTTGGACCTAGACCCGTATGGTTTTAAAATGCATTATTAGAGTCTAAGACTTGTTTACTTATATATCCAGCATTATCTTTCGTATTTTATCGATGTGGGATTCGCCTAGGCTGTCACATATACCTCCCCTAGGGATGCAGCGTCCTAGCTGGAGTTTGCCTATCACCGTCAAGGTTACACACGGAGTGACTCTGATACTATATGTAATAGCCCAGCCCACAAGTGATATTGTTTGCTTTAGGTCCAAGCTCGCACGGCTTTAAAACGCGTCATTAGGATCTAAGGCTTGTTTACTTATATATCCAGTATCTTTTCCGTGTTTTGTCAATGTGAAATTCGCTAAGGGTGTCACAAGTATGCAAATCATAACGATGCACTACAATACGAAGAAAACAATTGGTTCATATATTGTAGTCAATAAACAGATTGAATAAGTACAGATGAAACAGATTTCAATCAACTCAACATCGTGTTGGGATTGAAGGTTGGTGAATGGGAAATGGAGGGAAGAAATGTGAAGGGAAAGTGAGCTCTCTTATTCTCTCGAAAGAGTAATTGCCCCTCATTGATAGTGGAAAGAAAAAGGAATGTGCTTATATTAAGAAAACACTTCCCTTGGTGTTAAATGGTTTGGAAAGAAGGTAAGCCTCGTGCCGTCGTCGCTCGGCTTTGGTTTCGGATTTGGATCGATTGATTAATCTTTTTGAACAAAATTTCTTTCAATTATTTAATTAATTAATTTAAATAATTATCCCCGAAATAACCCGCACGACACGATCTATTTAGCGTGACGTAACCCAGACTGTTTCTTCTTTCCCGAATTATTTTAAATTCTTGAACGTTCTCACCTGTTCCAACAGGCATGGCTGGTTATGAAAGGTTGTAGACTTTTCAGAAACAGAGCCAGAAAATGGCTATAAATATGTCTTGATCCCAAATTTTCCTTTTACGAAATTTTTTGAACTTCTTCTCCTTCTTTTGCACAAATAAATTCCAGTGTGATTTACAGGCATTAAGTGATTTGCTGTTCACCGGTGTTTTTGGTACCGATACTCTGGTGAGTTAAATCGTTCTATTCTGGGAGGATAATATTTCAACACCTCGGGTACTTGAGGGGAATAATTTTCATAAGGACATACTATGCATTCAGTGGACTCGATTTTATTCCGAAACATATTTATTGATTCTGGTTTCTGACAATCTCCAGTTTCTGCCTTATTTTTGTTTTTCTTATTTCTGTTTTATGTTGCAAAAATTTATTGTTTCATAATATTATATTATAATAATACAAATTAGTTAACAATCTTAAGGGAATTATTTTATTCTGTAATCTATATTCTGTTTTGGAAATTAAAATCTTTGTGATTTTCTACTCCTTCTGAATTTTTCTATTTCTAATTTGAAGATATTTAACTCTTATATTGTGAACAGTGAAAAATGACAAATGAAAATGGAAATCCTTCTACGACTGTTGCGGCAATGATAATAGCCTCGTCAAGCCGAACTGTTGTGCCACCGGCAGAAAAATCGGAGAAATTTTCTGGAGCCAACTTCAAAGGATGGCAACAAATGGTATTCTTTTAGCTTACCACGCTTTAGGGGTTCTTCCCGGACGGATTGGGTAGATTATTATGCTTAACGGTTCAACTTATCGGTTATCGGATTATAAATATAGTAATCCACTAGCCATACAATAACACAACATGCGGATTGGCATCAGATTAACGATTATCGGGCGGCTATCAGGCGGTTTATCGGCTAAATCAAATAGAAATTTTTGAACCCTAGTTCCTTTTGTTGCATAGCTAAGAATATTTTATAGTAAGTTCTCAGATTTAATTACTACTGCTATATTAAAAAGTACTAAAAGGAAGTGTCTTTTATCCCTTACTCTTCAGGACAACAGTACAATCAAGGAATATATATACCAACAATAGAAGAAGAAAGAAGAGATGCATGTAACTTCTTAACATACATCATTTTGAGTACATGGTTTGCAATATATGGTAAACATAACATGTTTTAACTGCAAAAGAAAGGGGAAACAATAGTTGGGAATTCATGAAAGAGTACCGTGAAGTTCCCGAGAGTACCTTAAGATTTCAAAAATTATTTTATATACATAGGAGTAAAAGTATAAATATAAAAATATTTAACGGGTTAACGGTTTATCCGATAAGAAAATTGAGTAATCCAGCCCCAAACTGTTAAGTCGTTAAAAATAATATCTCAATTCTTTCACCAACCGTTACCCCGATAACCTTATACCTTAAACCAATAAAGCATTATTTCGGTTCGGTTAACAATTACAATTCGATTTTGAATAGCCTTACCATGCTTGGTATGTAGAAATTCACTAGTGAAGACCCTCTACTGCCTGCCGCCGACATGCTAGACAACGAGAAGTTTATGATTGTTGAGGCATGGAAACAAGCAGATTTCTTTTGCAAAGGCTACATCCTTAGTGCTTTGTAGGATGACTTGTACAATGTCTATAGTGCTATAAATAATTTGAAAGAATTATGGGATGCACTTGAGAAGAAGTACAAGACTAAAGATGTGTGCTTGAAAAATTTTGTGATTGCCAAGTTTCTAGACTATAAAATGATAGACAACAAAACAGTTGGAAGCCAAATTCAAGAGCTTCAACTTATTTTTCACAACCTTATTGCTGAAGATATGGAGGTGAATGAAGCATTTCAAGTGGCTACTATGATTGAAAATTTGCCTCATTCGGGGAGAGATTTCAAAAATTATCTAAAGCACAAGCGCAAAGAAATGAAGTTGGAAGATCTTGTGATTTGTCTCAAGATTGAGACAAAACAACCAAAAAGAAGTCGCGTGGAAATTAAACGATTATGGGAGCTAATACCGTTGAAGAGACTGCTCCAAAAAGTAAGAAGAGGAAGAGGTCTTCTAGATAGACTAAGGCCGGTTAGAGACATATTATAAAGAAATTCTGCTAGTTATGAGCGATTTAGCGACAGATTAGCGACGATGTTCGTAACTAATTCCAGTTTTTTTTGTAGTGTTTGGATTGTGTTTTCATTGGATATGCTACAAACAGTAAAGCATGTCAGTTTTTGGTTCATAAATCTGATAATCCCGTAATTTATGTTAATACGATAATTGAATCAGATAATGCTGAATTTTTTGAAAATATTTATCCGTATAAAACTGAATGTGACTCGTCAAGTGAAAGATCTAAATGACCACGGGAAGAACCAAAGGAAAATACTCCAAGTGGAGAGGATCCAAGGCATAGCAAACATCAAAGAACATCCGCTTCCTTTGGACCAGATTTTGTATCATTCTTGCTTGAAAATGAGCCTTAAACTTTCAAAGCATCTATGTCATCTTGTGATTCAGTATTTTGAAAAGAGGTAGTCAATAGTGAGATTCAATCAATTTTGGATAATAATACATGAGAATTGGTTGATCTTCCTCCAGGAAATAAACCTTTAGGTTCGAAAAGGATCTTTAAGAGAAAAATAAAAGTTGATGGCACTATTGACAAATATAAGACAAGACTTGTTGTCAAAGGTAATAGACAAAAAGAAGGCCTTGATTACTTTGACACTTACTCGTCAGTAACGAGGATAACATCTATTAGGGTGTTAGTGGCACTGTCGACTGTGTATGGTCTTGAAATCCATCAAATGGATGTTAAAACAGCTTTCTTAAATGGAGAGGTTGGAGGAAGAAATTCACATGAAACAACCTGAGGGTTTTATGGTTCCTGGTAAAGAAAAAAAAGTGTGCAAACTAATTAAGTCGCTTTATAGACTTAAACAAGCACTCAAATAATGACATGCTAAATTTGACCAAACAATATTGACAAATGGTTTAAAGATCAACGAGTGTGACAAATGTATTTACATTAAAAACACTCTAGGTCATGAAGTCATTGTTTGTTTATATGTTGATGACATGTTGATAATAAGCAAAGATATGGCAGATATAAATACTACTAAGCGTACGCTGGCTAGCAAATTCGACATGAAAGACTTAGGAGTTACTGATGTGATCTTAAGAATCATAATTCACAAGACTCCACAAGGTCTAGCATTATCACAGTTTCGCTACATTGAAAACGTACTTGACAAGTTTAAGTATTTGGATTTCAAGATTGCCAAGACTCCAATTGACGTGAGTTATGCACTTCAAAAGAATGAAGGTGAAATTGACTCACAACTAAATTATGCAAGAGTTGGCCCAAACCTTTGGCACCTATATGTATACATTGTGATAGTCAAGCGGCAATAGGTAGGGTAGAGAGCTTTATGTGTAACGGAAAATATCATCACATACGACAGAGACACAATACTGTTAGACAACTACTCTCTAGTAGTGTTATCACAATTGACTACGTGAAGTCAAAAGATAACATCTCAGATTCACTTACAAAAGGTCTATCTAGAGAGGCAGTTGAAAGATTATCAAAGGGAATGTGGTTAAGATCTAAGACAAGTCATCATGGCGGAAACTCTACCTAGCATACTGGAGATCCCAAGATCTAGGTTCAAAGAGATCAAACAAAGTTATGATGACGGTTCAACATTGTCAAGTAACTCAACGTATTCTTGTGATGATGACAATGTTCATAAATCGGGGTAAAGCATTAAGGCTTTTTGATGAGTCAATAAAGTTTAAAGTTTATTAATGATTTGCTAAGTCTGGCAGGAAATAACCAGATAGTGTGTCTATAGGACTACACGTTTAGAAATCACTTATATGGGTGTGTAAGTGTAAGTCGCTTCAAGGAAAATGAAAGTAAAGGCCTATTCCCTAAGCACTCATGAAAACAGGCAGTGTTCATGGCTGAAACGAACACAATTGTGAGTGCCATAGATGGATAAGGCTTGAATGTGTGACTTATGTTGTCTGGGAATACAACAAAGCTCGATGGTTCAAAGATATTGTCACGACCCAAAATTCACTATAGGTTGTGATGGCGCCTAACGCCGCCACCAGACAAGTCAACATTGATTTAGCAATTTAACTACTCATTTTAGTATTTTGAAATCATAATTTTACTTAATTGAACAGTATAAAATAGAATTTATAGAGTAAATAAAAGTGTTTACACGAACCACCATAATGAGTACCCTGAAGGAAACCCCCAAAACCTAGTGTCACAAGTGCATGAGCATTAACTAGAAAATATAAAAAAATACAATATCTGTCTAAAATACAAATTAGAAAGAAAAATATAAATAACTCTGATAGGGACTCTGTAGGCTGTGGAGCATGACATGGAATGCAGCTCATGGTAAAGTCCCTGCAATAGTCGCGCCGTTGCGCCCAAAAAACCATCAGACATATATGCACCTGCACAAAAAAGTACAACAAGTGTAGCATGAGTGCGTAAATCAACGCCTACCCAGTAAGTATCTAGCTTAATCCAGAGAAGTAATGACGAGAGGGCTACATTGACACTTACTAGTGGTCCAATAAGATAGATATAATAGAAGTAAACAGATGTGAGTCAGAGTGAATAAGCGAAATACCTAATATAATACGTGGTACAATCCTCATCTCAGCAATAGCTCAAACTCTCATATA